>MNCI01000527.1:313231-427855 GCA_015680685.1 Gnetum montanum | reverse complement strand
TAATTGAGTCGTACTCATGCATTGCGTCAAGCAGCCGATTCCTTGACTAGCCGTACACGACCGTAGACGCTCGTAATCAAGTTGTACTTGAACGCACTAGGAAAGCAGTAAATAAACAATAAAGCCACGTGCTGCAAGGTTTATCCAATCAAGTTCGTCTTTATTGCTGTACACAACTTGGGTTCAGGTTACAAGCTGCTCGAATAAAGAGCCATTCACTCTAGGACTCCTACTGCGGGCACATGAGAAAAATTCTAACTCTGGAGTGATCAATCTGCCAGAGCTTCGCTACTTCTAGCCAGGATTGGGAAATGAAGGGAGTGCTGCCTCTTATTTATAGATATGGCGGTGTACGCGATATCGCGGCCCAGTGCATGTCGCGTCTCATCACTTTGAAATGCAAACTTGGTAATGCTAACAGTGGGGAGGCCAAGATCAAAACTAGAAAAGTAGATGGCTAGATCCTACCTCCTCTATGAGGCAAAGTTCAAGCTCCACAAATAGACTAAGCAAAAACTTGAAGTGACTAACGTAGAGCTTGAAGTTCTTAAGAGCAGATTTGAAAATCAAAAATTAGTTGCTGAGAATCTGGCTAGGAGAATGAACAACTATCAAGAATTACAAAACTTTATTTGTACATTTGATATCAAATGTAAATAGTTTGCAGCCTAGTTTGTCAATATGAAGGAAATGTTTCTAGCCAAGCCTTGCCCATGGGCTGTACCAGCACTAGCAAGCCTAGGAGAAGCCACCTAGACAATTAATGTCCCACAAAGTAAGGAGGAGAAGATGAAGACACTCTTGAAAACCTTCAAGTTTTCTAAAGCAGCAACATTAATAGCAAGACAACCCAAACTACTAGCAAGATTGGGATGTGATAAGGGATTTTGTAAGCCATAAGAGCCTACACCTCCAGGCATGGTGTGAAGATCTTATCTAGATCCATTCCATTTGGCCAGTTCTTGCCAAATTTGTCAACTAGTCTAGATGTTTGCATAATGTACAACTTTTTGTAACTACACAAATATTTTGTAACATGACACTCAGAGTTTTTTAGTTATTGTAGCTAAGTAGTTAGTTTATTGTTAGTTCCATATGTCCTAAATTTTGTAAATAAATTGGTCCCATTTTTGTTTACTCAAGGATGCATTTTTAGTTAGTCGTGGGGGTATGATGAAGTTTGAGTCAGTCAGCTACATTGATGCATACCTGTTGACACATCCTCATTGATGCATCTTTAGATGTGGTGGTATATGCATCGATGCTAATTCACCTAAAGCCTATAAAAATGCATGTATCATCCACATTTATGATACCTTTTGTCATTTGTGTAATGGAGTTCTTGTAGTTTGCTTTTGTAGGACTTAGCTAAAATTCTTTTTAAGTAGCTAAAATTTTCTTTGAGTGCATGTAGTATGAATTATGTTTATTGAACATAGTTTTATTCAAACATATGTTGTACGTAGACACTTTTGCATGATGCTAATAAAATCAAGATGTATTCCTTCCATTGCAAAACTTGGAATAGCACTTAGTTTATTTTTTAAGCACTTTACTTTAAATGCAATTTACTCTTCTACACTTAAAAACTTAATATTTTATTTTGTAACAATGAGAGTACAACCTTTTTGAACATGTTATATTAACACTGGGTAATC
This sequence comes from Gnetum montanum, assembly GCA_015680685.1. Taxonomy (NCBI): domain Eukaryota; kingdom Viridiplantae; phylum Streptophyta; class Gnetopsida; order Gnetales; family Gnetaceae; genus Gnetum; species Gnetum montanum. The sequence continues at coordinate 426,197 of MNCI01000527.1, read as the reverse complement.
CTAGCAGTGGATACTTAGTATGCCCAGCAGTAAACACTTGATAATCTAGTACTATTAGTATAAGGTTAGTATGGGTACAAAAAGTGGAAATGGATACTCTATGCTTAGGATAGTTTAGATCACTCTTAGTTCCATAAGTTAGTTAAAAATTAATATTTTAATCACTCTATTGTTTTATATTTTATAATAAGAAATAATAATAATAACACAAACATCTTATGCCTCAATCATACTAAATCATTTAGATGGAGCTAACACAATTGATGATTGGGAAGAGAATGATTAGCCACATCATGTTTGACTATCTAGGACACTAGCCACTTAAGAAGGTTCCACAGAATTCGACTCTGGTTGGATGTATGGAACACTCGCAGCTCATCATACATAAAATAATAAATACCAAAACTCACCTTAAAATGTTCATTCAAACTTACCCAACATGAAAGTTTTATTACCTTATCATTAATGCCCCTTAACCAATCTAATAAACATCCACCATCTTTAAAGTCTTTAAAGAAATTAAAGACACCATCTTTTGCCCTTTTTGGTATAAGAGAATAAGGATGCAAAAATCCTCAAAGATAACATATATATAATATTGGGTTTTCACATGTACTTAATTAAATGGTGATGACATTTCACATATTTCCAATTTTTAAAACCGCTGGTGCCATCCAAATGGCCGTTGGAACCTCTATTGTTGTCATGGTTGCAGGGAAAAACCAAATTCTAGGGTAGTTCCAAATTCGAAATTACTCTTTGTTAGTCGTAGAACGAAAATAAAAATTTTGTTCCATGTCGTAACAGTTGACCCAATTCTTGAAAATCCTGCTCAGCCAGATCGGGAAGAATACTTCCTAATTCCATGAAAAAACTATATAAACAATGCTCTGAAAAAGAAAAAAAGAAACACCAAAAACAGAAACCGTGTGCGTTTACAAAAATATACGGTTGTTTAAGATAAACATGGACAAATGCATGGAAAGATGAGCAAATGAGGAGAAATGCTGATGAACAGGGGATTCGTTGAATGGTAACCCGAACTGGTGTGGTGCAGCCGCACAAAAAACTCGCTCGGCCGGGAATCATCAACAACGACGAATTCGATCATGCGGGTGCAGCTGCAGCAAGGCCAAGGAACATTGGCAGTTTCAGCGTCAGTTGCATTGCCATGGCCATGGAAATTGTCGATGAAGATGAAGATGAAAACGAAAGTGAAAGCGAAAGCGAGGATGAAGATAGAAGGGATGGAGGAATTGGAGCAGAGGCATATGCTTCGGGCGCTGGAATTGGCGGACAAATCTGCAGGCCGAGTGGCTCCCCATCCAAAATCTGCATGTGTCATCGCACAAGGTGAGTGTGTTGTGGGAGAAGGCTTCCTGTACGGTCAGGGAGGTCGCTGTGCCGAGGTTCAGGCCGTTGCTGCTGCTGCTCATCTGGCTGCCGGAGCCACCGCTTTCCTGAATCTCGAGCCTGGCAATTGTGGTGGCGATCACTCTGCCATCTCCGCCCTTGTTCAGGTGTTCTTACTACCTTGCCCTTCCTCTGCCTGGATTCATTTTATGTTCTTCCTGGCGATATATATATATGATTGAGTGGGATCTGAATTGATGGCATGGATCATGAGACTAGGTGCTTTTTACGCTGTAGAATGGTGCTTTTTGGTAAGAATCTGGTAAATATCTGCTCAATCTTTGTATGAATTGTTGGAAAAAACTAATTGTGAACCGGTAGTCACAGCAATGAATTAGCAGTTGCTTATTCATGAACTACACTTTCCACACTTTCCATTTCTATGGTCCAATAGTTTTTGAATTTTCCCTAAAAATAACATAAACTTCTAAATGTGTTGTCAAGTTCTATCTTAGTTAATTTTTTAGATGTTTCCAATTTTGTAACCGAATGTGGCTATTTAAGTCTGCCTTGGGATCCATCATAAACAGCATGAGAAAGACAAGAGTGGGAGAATTCTCACATTGCATGAGAGAGAGGTTTCTTCTTGTTCTCTCCATGTGATGAAGAGAGAACCCTGTTATTTCCACATTGCATGAGAGAGAGGTTTATTCTTGTTCTCTCCGTGTGATGAAGAGAGATGCTTGTTATTTCCATCGCTCATAATAAGATTTTTTCTGCAATTATCTGTGGTTCAACTGCTCTTTATTTTCATCTCATTTCATATTCTGCTGCTAACATGAATTATTATGAGTTATTCCAACTATCAGCCTAGGGAATTATACATAACTACTAAGAAGTGAGACTATTGGAATTTCAGTTTCAGTTATGCATGTATGTATGATTGATGCAAGCACGAGTTGCCAAACACTCCACTTTGTATGATAAGCATTGTCAGTGAAGTTTATCATCAAATCGTATCTTCTCTGCCACTTTTAATTTTGAATAATGATATTATAAGCATTGTCAATGATGTTTATTGTCGAATCATGTCTTCTCCCTCACTTTTAATTATGAATAATGATGTTAATAATGTTCTGTAGAGTTGTGCCCTAATTACTTACCGTACAATGTTAAAATGTAACCGTTTGGAAAGTTCTCTGAAATCAGACATCCTCTCCTTTTAACTCATTCATTGATGAACATGATCAGGACAATGATTTTCTAAACGGATGTTGTTGTTTCCACTGGTTGAAACCCTCCTTAAATTCATCCATCATCCATCGATGGATGATGATGATGATTTTGTTTGAGGTCACAGGCGGGCCTAGCGCGGGCTGTGGTAGGACTTCGACACCCGTTGAAGCATTTTAGGGGAAAGGCAATCAAGGCGTTGAGGGATGCAGGAATACAAGTAAGCGTGCTAGGTGAAGACTTGCAGGGCAAAAGCATGCAGGTGCTCATTCATTTGGGTTCATGATAAGATAATTTCTCTTGATTTTATTTGTTGTATTGATGAAAAATCTAGCTCTCCTGCTGCTGCTGCTGAATGTAGTATTTTGACCACAGGAGTGTTTGAAAGCCTGCAAACTTGTCAATGCTCCGTTTCTGTACAGAGAGGCTTATCAACTTCCATATTCCATTTTGAAATATGCAATGACGCTAGATGGTGAGTTGTTTCGTTTTCTAAATTTTTCTTCTTTTTGTGGCCAAAGGCAAAGTCAGGGCGTCTTTACAGCACAACCATCTATTTTTGGTAATGGTTTTTAGAAAATGAACTCGAGTTATGATAAACAATAAATTTAGCAATAAAAGGAGGTGTAAGTATTAAGCGTCAATTCCGTGTGGGTTTCATCCAACGGGAACAAGGACCATGGCCGGACATACTTGAATTTGAAGAATCTTGGTGAATGTTTTGCTTTAAAACAAATATCTTAGATTTTTTAAATTAATGATCTTTCAAAAGAACTTTCATTTATTGATACCTCATCCTCCGGGCTTGCTGCAATCTGTATAAGGCTTTCTTCAACGTAGACACTAAGTTCTGACCTTGTACAAACCTTTCTGGTTTGTTCATATAAATTTCTTCCTCCAATTTTCCATACAAGAATGCAGATTTTACATTATTCTGGTATAACTTCTAATATTTCATTGTTGCTATTGCAATCATCACTTTGAAAGTCCTCATCTTGGCAGTCCATGCAAATGTCTCTATATAATCAATTTTCTCCTCCTGAAGGAATTATTTTGTGACAAGCCTAGATTTATACTTATCCAGACTCCTATCCTCTTTCAACTTTGTTGTGAATATCCATTTATTTCTAACAAAGTTCTTGTTATTTGGTTTTGCTACCAGATCCCACATCTTTCTCTTGATCATCATGTGATATTCAACCTGCATGGCCTCCTTTAAGCGTGGTTTTGTTAGTGCCTCCTTCACATTCTTTAGAGCTGGGACGTTTGTGCAGAAACAAATTTCCTTCTCTTGTTTTCTCCACTATTTTAAGCAAATATTGGCATCTTTTCGACTGTTTTACTTTAAAGCAATTTTGAAATCTTGATTTCAAAGATATTGTTTCATGATGTCTCTGAACAACCAAGTACTTGTTCTGAGGGTGTGGTCTAAATTGTTTTTCCTTGCAAACAAGAATAACTTGGTTCTATGATGCCAAGTCACATAAGTCAAAGAGTTACACTCTTACGGTACATCACACTTGCATAAAGTGTTCCAAAAATCTGATAATAAAATTTGCAATGAATTACTAATACCATCATACTAAAGTTATAAACTATTATTCTGACGCTTATTCTGACACTTGAACTTAACACGCACATTAGCAATATCATGCCAAAGCCTCATAGCTCTATTTTACATAAACTGTACCAAAGGTTTTTTGCTTTTAAAAATCAAAGCATTATGGATCTCCTAGATGGTGTAGCAAATACAATGAAGGAGGGCTTGCCAAACTTTAAGCCAAACTTTAAATCTTTGTTTATTTAGACCATGCCTTGGCCAACAATTCAAAAGTTCATGAAAGTCTGCAATAGAATAGCTCCGACCAGAACATCCATAGAAAAATATTCCAAACTTCTTTAGCAAAAGAGCAGTGCAAGAAACTGTGATGCATAGTTTCACCATTTCTATGATAAAAATGATATAAATCTTGAAGTGGGATCTTTTAGGAGCCAAAAGATTCTAAGTTGGTAGTTTATCTTGTTGACACTTACAAAGAGTAAATGAAGACAAGGTGGAAGAATGCTTTTAACCCATGGTTACAATTTTTGGGGTGCTCTGGAAATAAACTTTTGTATCTAGCTTGAACCTTATATACCTGAGATTCATTCCGAAAACTCTCAGAGTTATTGATAAAATTATCGATAAAACGAGTATGGACTGCTTCCATGCTTATCCAAATAGGAAAGGCATTAGTGATATGTGGTGCATTATGGAATAAAACCTCTTTGTATAAATATGTCTGATAATTTTAACTCACGACTTGTCGTCAGTATATAATTGCCAATGTAGCTTACGTAACAAATTTAAATTGATTCCAACCAAATTATCTGAAAAATTATGCAAGTCCCCATGGGACCGAATAAAAGTACTTTCTAATTTTTCCGTTGTGAACATGACTGAAGTAGGAGGCCTCAAGTAAGGAAATAAATAAAGTGGGAAAGCACATAAAAGTGTTTGTACTAGCTGAACACGTCCAGCTTGTGAAAGAAGCTTCATATTCCAACCAGCAAGCCAGCTCTGAAATTTTCCAGCACCTCCGTTCAAATAGTTGTCTTTTATCTTCCCAGAAAGATAGGAATACATAGCTATTTGGCTGGCAAATAACCAGTGGTACAACCCAAAATGCCACAAAATTGATTACATTCTAATTGTGGGACTCCAAAATTATAAATTTTGCTTTTAATCAAATTAATAGTTAATCCATAAGCTTTGCAGAATTGTTAGAGTAATTCATGAATATTGTTCATGTTTGTATTCTTACCTAAAGAAAAGAAAACTACCATCTACAAAGTGTGAATGACTTCAGGATATCCATATGTAGGAGAGATGCCTTGAACAATGCCCATATGATTAAGTTTTCACAAATAAGCCCCAAAACCTTCTATAGCTAAGACAAAAGGGTAAGGTGAAATGGGATCACCTTTTCGAAGTTCATCAACAGCTTTAACATTGCCCTTGCAAGAAGAGAGAATCATGAACTGTTAAAGCAAATTTGTATTTAAAGCATTCAATGGGCAGGAAAACCAAATCAATCAAGAATATCACATATATTCCCAGTTGATCCTATGATAAGCCTTACTGCTCTCTAATTTTAATGCAAGGGCAGGATCCTTCTGTAAAGAAGCAGAATGCAGCGATTCCTGAACCAAAATTACTTGATCTAATACATGTTGGCCCTGAACAAAACCCACCTGCTCCAGAGAAACTAAATAGGGAAAGACTTGTTTAATTCCTACAGTTAAGAATTTTGAAAGAATCTTGTACATGTGGTAGACAAACTGATGGGGTGGTAATCTTTGATTTACTTTGCATCTTGATTTTCATGGAAACCTTTAGGATATTTTTAGGCATTCTGATAGAAGACAGAAGATTGAATTGATGATGCCGGTGCATCTTGGACAAAAACTATGGTTACATTATTTCTAAACAACTGAAAGTAATGGAACCAACTGAAAATTTACAAAAGTCTACTTAGAAGCTAAGATCCAACATTTTCCTCACTGAAAGCAACTCAGAATCCAATATGGTCTTTTATCCTACATAGTTTGAATTTGTTTTTATTAATTGCATTTTCAGGTAAAATAGCTGCCAGCACAGGTCATGCAGCATGGGTTAGCAGTCAAGCATCTCGTCAGGTAGTCTTGGACATACGTGGCAGATGTGATGCTATTATTGTTGGAGGAAACACTGTGCGACGTGATAGTGAGCATTTTGTTTATTAATTTGTATAGTGATTGTTTTATCATAAATATACATGTAGCACGAATAGCCAACCCTATTTTATTGGGATAAGGTTAGGATAATGATGATGATATATGCAACATGAATATGAACCATGAAATGCATTACTTGTTTACTCATTTTTGTAAACTATATTTAGATCCACGGCTTACAACCAGACAAGAAGGTGGACATTTCCCAATTCGAATTGTGATGTCCAGGACACTGAATCTTCCTGAAGAGGCACATTTGTGGGATGTATCTATCGCTCACACTCTTGTGGCTACACAAAGAGGAGCTCGAAGAGACTTTCAGAAAAAGCTTGCTACTAAAGGTGTTGAAATAGTTGAATTTAATATTCTAACACCCAAAGCTTTGATGGAGTACTGCTATGATCGAGGACTTTTCTCTATATTATGGGAGTGTGGAGGTTCACTTTCGGCTCCTGCTATTGCAGCTGGTGTTATTAACAAGGCAGGTGGAAGCTTGATGTTGTATCTTCATAGACAAAAATTATTTCTGATTATTTTTAAGTTTGATGATTTGAAAATGCTGGGATACTGATTTGTTGAGCATTGGTCACTCTTATTTATGATGTTTGTTGCATGACTACTTGAATCTATGTTTCTTGGATATGCAAGATATCTCAAATTCAACAAACTTAAGCTATGATGCTAGGTTCATTTAATATGCATAGAGTGCTTCTGTAGGATACAGATGAGCTTTTAAAATATGTTTCTACATATACTAATCTGAGATCACCTTTTACTTTCTTTGGTGTCATAAGACAAAACAGTATGTTTTAATAGCACATTTACTGAAATTGAAAATGGGATTCAAATTGTCAAAGGTGTCTATAGGACAGAATTCAGTTGTCAGCCATTTCTTTTCCACATATTTTTTTACATCCTAGTATGCCCCGTTGGATTGAATCTGTATCTTGCAGGATGCTATTCACAAGTTTTATTAACATGAAAGCATCTTTCTTTTAAATATTGAATGAATTTCGTAGTTATTAACTAGTGGAAGAGATTATTTTGAAAGATATGCTAGATTTTCACAATTTCAAAAGTTAATTTCCACTGTTACAAACTACATGATCAACTTGTGAATACAAGCTAAAATTGGAAGTTTGGAATAATTTAATTTATCTGCATTTAGAACATACTAATTGGGTGCCTTAGAAGGTGGTCTGGAATGTTTCTTGATCGTTATTCCTTGCTTTTTTGTGTTAATGCAGGTTGTTGCTTTTATTGCACCTAAGATTATAGGAGGCGTTAGTGCACCTTCTCCAGTGGGTGAGCTAGGCATGATAGAGATGACGCAGGCATTAAATCTATTTGATGTTTCAGTTGAGCAGGTGATTTTTTTCCTATAAATATACCATAAGAATTTTTTTTTAAAAAATTGTTATTTCTGTTTTTGTCTTTGCAAAATAATAGGATGGTTGTGTCATCTGTGCAAATTTTTGCTACCTGAAAGTGACTTTGTTTGCATGACTTTGTAGGTTGGACCTGACCTGTTAGTAAGTGGGTACCTTCAACCTATTCCTGACTTAACACCAAGCATTCCTGCCATGGAGGCAACTTCTGTTCTGGATCCTGAGTCAATTCCAGTCTCAAGTGAAGCTCATATATTATCTTTCTACAAGTGCTGGGAGGCTTATGGGGCATTTTCAAATTTTTCTCCTCATCCGATTTCCATGCCTGATACAAATGGATGTCATTTTACTTGGAATAGTGTTGAACACTATTATCAGGTTTATTTTCTTGGAATAGTAGCAAAGTTGTTGACTGTGGTCTTGTTGCAACTATCTTCAGATATTTCTTGCAAAGTACTTATGGTATGGCAAATTTAAATTTTTAGGCCTATTTTAATTACAAATTGTGATTCAGGCACAAAAATTTGTTGGTGTAGAAGACCCGCAAGCTCAGGAATGCATTGAAAGAATAAAGTCTGTTGAGAGTGCAGAAGAAGCTGCAAGGATTGGAAGAAGAGTAGAAAGGGAATGTCCTTATCTGGTAAGCAAGTATCATCGACATGTTGCAATGCTATTGTTTACTTAGGTTTTTTTAGAGCTGCTTATCTAAGCAAGCATAACAAATGATACAAAGGCTGTGCAGCTCACCTACTATTACTGGATGTTGAGAAGGAAGGTACAAATGTCTAAACCGTATGACAGTAATGGCAACAAATATAGATTGTTATCAAATTTTAGTGTTAATGGCCAAATAGTTTATGTTATTTTCTTCTTCTTCTCACTTTTATTACACTATTGCAGCTGTTTTATTAACGAACAAAAGAAATATTTTATTGATTATAAAATGGAGCTGAAACCACAATCAGGAATTAGTTTGCATCTGAGACATGAACCAAAAAGAATGATCATTATTAGGGTTTGGTATATTTTCTAAATTTGAGTTTTCAATTTTCATTGGCACTTCCTAGTTTTTGAGTCATTCAGAATATCCAAAATCTCAATCATTGGTTAACAATTGACGGATGGAATCCTCTACTCGCAATCTGGCAAAGTAAATGCACATATCTAACTCACCTACAAATTGCAGTCATATAGGTTTTAAAGGCTATTGTAATCCCATCCTATACATCATTCTCTTTCCAACCTTCTATTGTCAATTACTGCACTTTATCTAGCAGGCCTAAAATTCTATCATTTATTTTATTCAAAAAATTAGAGATCACATGCGGTAGCAATGCACTTTGCATTTTATTAGTGGCCTGTTCATTTTGCTAAAAAAATACTGTAGCACTATTAAATGTTGATTTCTGGATATCCAAGCTTATGTTCACAATTATTATGCAATGCATACAGATGTAGTCACTGAGACATTGTTGGCTTAGTTAGGGCATGCAACTTGTGGTTTGCAAGTCAGAGGTTCGATGCCAATGTAGTATGTTGACACATGTGCCAACCTAGGGGAAAAATATATATTCATGCTATGGCACCAGGTAGACAGCCAGCCATAGACAAGTATTGTTAAATCCATCACCAAGCTTAATGGGTCAGTTCATGATGATGGGATCAAGGCACTATTATGATAAAAAGGGGTCATTACCAGGAGGCTTAATACTTATCCCACCAAGTGGGGTGCAGGAGGGTTGGTGGATGGATGAAGGCTTAAACTCTTTTCAAGTGGCTCTACCCAAGCTCAAACCCATGTCCTACAACGTGAAAAGCAAGTATCTTACCATCACAATAAATGATGGCCCTTGATAAAGGCACTGTTATGATCATGATACAAATATGATTACTATTCCTACCTACAATTTTTCAAAATTAACATACATTAACAATCATCCATCCTTGTGCCATCAAGTTATCTATGACTAAATGATTTTCCTTTACCAAGCAAAAACCACATGGATGGTTGCATGATTTCTTCAACATTAAGCTTATTTTTCTATTTGAGTTGTACGGAATATATCCTGTGTCTGCAATGAACTTTCATGACCATGAGATTTTATAGAATAATATTGCATGTAGTTATGCATTTTTCCAAGTTCCATTTATATTGCTTATGCATGTAGTCCTTAAAGAAATTCCTTTAAGTCACATCACTTGCATTTCGTTAGAAGAACAGGATATATCGTTTAGTGGTTTGTGTGTTAGCCAGAACACCTTAAGCAATATAATACTATCTTGAACCTTTATTAATGTTTAGTAATCCTACCAAACATTCATCACTAGAGTCTCATTTTGATCAATTATTTCAGGCTGTGATATTTTGCTTTGATTTTTTCTTCAATATTCTAATATTTTTTCTGAAGCAAATTCTTTAATGTTGATGCTATGTTTTAGTTGAAAGAATTTTTGACAAGTCGCCTTAGGTTTTTGAAATATGATTATTTGTAGCACTATGGAGCCCATATTTTTGAAAGTTCAGGAAGCAATTTTGCAAGTTTTGAATGGTTTTATATTATCCATTGAATAACGTGCATAGCATCAAACTTGATCTAAATTGTTAAATTTAACAAGCTTGAAATTCTATGAAGTTTTAAAAAGTTCATCTACTGCCTGTTCCCCAGAGTTTTTAAAGATGAAGTTTTCAAATTTATTGTCTTTTGTTTTTATTTACGTGCACATCATTAATGTATTTTTATAATAAAAACAGGTGCGTAAAAACTGGGAGTCTGTTAAAGTGGATGTTATGTACAATGCCCTGAAGATAAAGTTCTCTACATATTCACAGTTGGCCTCTTTGTTGGCATCAACTTCTGGATCTATTTTGGTTGAGGCTTCTCCTCATGATCTCTTCTGGGGAGGTGGTCGTCAAGGGGAAGGCTTAAATCACCTAGGAAGATTACTAATGAAAATACGAGCCGAAATCCTTGCAAATAGTTCAAAGAATGTTGACAATAAATTAACAGAAATTTGTTCACAAGACCCTCATATAAAATATAAATGAGAAAACAATGTGTGCATTTTCTTACATTGACGGCTTAATTTATATGGTTGCTCATTTGTAGTATTTTAATATCTCAATGAACCTTGAACCATGCTTTCTGCTGCTTTCTTTAGTCTTTTCTACCACGTACGGTTCAGGCTTGATCCTCACCAGGTGTCTTTGTGGAAGACAGATGCATTAAGGTGCAATATGTACAGTATTTTTCTTCATACCCAAATAGAAGAAATCATATTTTTGGAAAGTCTCGCTTTTTGGTCAACGAAACAATGAAAGATTATAAGTTAAGCTCCAACGTGACTCTTCACTCCATGTTTTATTTCATGCATTTCCTAAAATCCCCTTAAATGACAGGGTCAACGACTGTTGTTGTGGGATATGTACTTTCCTCTCGGGACATCAAATGTAATGTTTATAGGTTTTCTTATGAAGTTTTTGGAGCTAGGTTGATGTAATTTTTATGTTACTGTTCTCATTAATTCCACTTCATCATTAATACTAACGGTTGCTGTAATTAACGGTTGGGCTGATAATCAAGGGCTGCGACTTAAAAATGCATGGGCACTTAATATTTTTCCAGGTATATAATGCTCCACGATGGTACAAAGATTGAAGAGATATGGTTGGAGTAGAAGCACATGCAGGTGTAATGGAATTGGCGGACAAGCTGCTGGTGGGAGGGAGGAGTGGCATTACATCTGAAAGCTGCTTACATCTTGACACAAGACGGTTGCCTGTGGGAGAAGGCTTTGCCAAGGGAAAACTATACCTGGTTGAAGTTGCCCTTGTATTCCTTCACCTCAAACTTAGCAATTACAGCGGCATTGACTTTGCCATCTTAGCCCTTGCTCGGTGATTCAAAATCCAATCCATTAGCTTAGGAGATAGGTTGAGTGTAATATATCTGTCCAGCCCGTTAGTAATAAGAGTACTAAGTGACTTGCTTCTAGTCTTTAATCTTTGGAAGTGGAAGATATAATTGCTTTATTTTGTTTAAATGAACTTTAATTATGTTTTTTTACAATGGATTTATAAATGAAAAGTAATGGAGTAAATTGTAAAAAAGCGATGACCCCATAAAACAATATGCCTTATGTATATCAAGTGAAAACTTCTTCTTAATCTTGAGCTTTGATTGAGTCTAAAACAAATACCATTATAACATTTGTAGCTTTAAAAATATTATTTGAAGATTTGGTGCAAGAACACCTTTCAAGTTATACCTTTGTAGTTTTAAAAATATCATTTGAATCTTTGTAATTTCCTAGTTTAGTAATATGAGTCATAGAATGGTAATTGGTAGACTTTGGGATTATTTTGTGATGTTTTGTGATTTCAAGCAATTAGTTACAGCTAGGTGTGGTTCATAGTAAGCCGCAATGGGGATTTTAACCAGGTGCAATTTCCAATCACTTGCCATTGGAACGTCTTGTCATTTTGTGAAGGACTTGGCTTCAAAGTTGTAGTTCAGAGGGATTATGACCCACAAAAGATCATAGTTGACTGTAGACAAGTGTCACTTGCAATCACATGCACTAAGAGCGAAGTGCTCTTTGGTTTTTGCTTTTTCTAGCCTACATGACTAGTGTAACTTGCAACAAGTTACAAGGAGTTGGCTACAAGGGGTTGTAACCCACAAAATATTGTAGTAGCCTACCATAAATGTTTTAGAAATGTTTTAAGTTGTAAATGTTGTGGGATTTGAAGTGTGAACCTATAAATTAGTGTTGTGTAATGTTTTGTCTTTCTAGCCCCTATGTGTTGTTCCACAACAAAGTATGAGAATCTTGATTCAATTGTGAGCTACTTGGGGCAATGAGTTGGCTCTCTTGAGCATGTGCACACCTCATCTTGAGTGAGGTGAGGTTTTGTAAGGTTGTAGTATACTTGGTTTTGTAACAAGTTGAGTGTGATAAGAATTGAGTGTAAGAGGCCTAGTATTTTCCTAGATCTTGTGGGTTTGTGATTTATGTGTCCATAATCTAGTGCACTCTTTATATTTCATTTCATTGCATATTTAATAAAGAAGTTTTTTTTAGTGTTTCCTTTCTTACATTCAATGTGGGATTTGAATTGTGTATGAATTCAAGGTTATGGCTCTTATGGGAGGAATGCTCATAGGGAAAGCCATACTTAGTATTTGGTATAGAGCATATATTGGAATACCTTGGTCTAGATACTTGGATTCATTCTTAGGCTTCATATGCCTAATTGGGTGAATTCCTTGGTGCTTTGAAGCTTGATTACTACTAATATTTGTAAGATTGTATCTCTTATGACATCAATTGGTTGTATCGGTTTAAATTTGGATTTGAATGTTTGATTTCACCTTAAAATTGGTTGGGAAGATGGCTTCCAAGAAGAAATCAATTTAGACCTTTAATAGGAATATGAAAGACCTGAAGAATGCCTTTAAAATGGTGGTAGATAAATTGGAGAAATTAGATGCTAAACTTTGTTCTAATGCAAGTCCATCTTATGTGAGGCATAAACATGATGATTAACTAGCTAGAGAGGGAGATGAAGAGATTCATGGGGATGGAAGAGATGATAACATCAAAGCTAGACACCAGAAGCTACAACAGCTAATATATGGAAATGAAATGAAATATTGAGATAACTAAAATTAACATATTGATATGCATATTGGAATCAATTAAAATACATTAATACATTGAAATTATAAATTGAAATATTGAAATACTGATCTTATATAAGATAGGCTGAAATCTCCAATTAAAATAACACATGAGAGATACTAATAACAACAATCATAAGAGAGATGCATAACAAACAGGTTGAGGCAAAACAAACAAATTGCCTCTTAAGGAGATGCTCCCAAAGCACTCTTTACTCTACTCTACTAGTTGAAACTAGGAAGAACTTGAAATATTAATAACATACTAATATGCATATTGAAATCAACTGAAATATATTGACACATTGAAATTATAAACTAAAATATTGAAACACTAATATAAACTAAAATACTGATATGATATGAGAAAAAGGTTAAATCTTTGATTAAAACAACCATGAGAGAGACTAACAAAAGTGATGAGTGGCAAGGTACCCCTACACTCAACCATACGAATACGAGCGTTTCACACACGATTCAGTCGAACTCCGCAGATGAGCTAGTTGTGGTATCTAGATAGTTACTCGTTGATCGCAATTTGCTGTCTTCCCACTTGGACTAGTATTTGCTTTGTCACGTATCTTTTAGTCTAGAATGAGGTGTATGATGCGGTCCTAGACTAGTGCTACTCCTAGAGGCAATGGAAAATAACTTTGATTAAGCTAAGAGGGAAAAGGTGAAGAGAGTCTAAGCTAGCCTAAGTGCGATAAGCATCCATCCTTAATCATCCATACACATCTTGGACCTCATGTACTACTACTGGGATTACCAAGCACATGGCCTAGGTACGCTACTAAGATACCAAGTAGTCACACTTAAATGCTCGTGATTAAGTCATATTCATTCCACATTTACTAACAGGTGTAGGAGAGGAAGGTAGAGAGAGATTAATTAAGGAAGTAATAAATAACAATTAAATAATTAAGCTAAGTGAATGTTGCAATGATGAAGTAATCTTGATCTTTATTTCTAATCATGTGCATGTCCAAGTATGTTACACTCGAATGAAGGTGTTGTACAATTACAATCATCACATTGCGGGAATGCACAAGGAGAAAGGGTTGAGAAGAACTAAAAATGAAAACTATCTTCTAACTGAACCACTGACCCCTTGTTAGTAAACGTAGAATGAGTATGACTTAATCATGAGCATTTAAGTGTGACTACTTGGTATCCCAATAGCATACCTAGGCCATGTACTTGGTAATCCCAGTAGTAGTACATGAGCTTCAAGATGTGTATGGATGATTAAGGATGAATGCTCATCACACTTAGGCTAGCTTAGACTCTCTTCACCTTTTCCCTCTTAGCTTAATCAAAGTTATTTTCCATTGCCTCTAGGAGTAGCACTAGTCTAGAACTACATCATACACCTCACTCTAGACTAAACCATACGTGACAAAGCAAATACTAGTCTAGGTGGGAAGACGGTGAACTGCGATCAACAAGTAACTATCTAGATACCACAACTAACCTGTCTGCAGAGTTCAATCGAATCATGCATGATACACTCATATTTATATGGTTGAGTGTAGGGGTACCTCGCCACTCATCATTGGCACCATTGCAAGGGTCGATGCTAGTTATCTAGATTAGTTACATCATTCAAGATCACTGTAACAAAGCCTTGATTATATACATTTTAGAAAGAAAGAAATTGCAAATAAGTCACACACCACCCACAACAATGTCTCTCTCACAAGACTATGCTAATGCCACAACTAGTGAGGCAATTCATTGGAGGACCAACGAATTATATGATGAAGACAAAGTTTGGGGTACTCAACCTTATGCAGGAATTCCATATGTTCATGAGTATCCCAACGATACTCAAGGATTCTTGTCAACCAACTCTTACACCTCTAGTAAGGATGGGATAGAACATAGAACGAGGAGGCCCGAAAGGCCTAGGACCTTCTCAATAACTAACCAAAATTTGTTAGGGGATGATTGGAAAACTTACAAAAGTCATGACAAGTTTTTCAGTTCTTTCTCTTCCTCTACTCCTTCAATGTCAAATTGTGACACAGATGACTATCTTTCAAGGGATCGACATAGAACTAAAAATCGAGCTCACAAAGAAAATCGAGAATGCCAACATGAACAAGGAAAACATTGTCTCAACTGGCAAACTCACAACCTACCTAGTGACGATGAACCCCTACTGGCCACTAAGAGCTTAATTCATATACAAGAGGTTGTTCGAATATCCTGCAGGCATCGTAAGGAAAGCCATCTACCTTGGCCTGATTTAAACAGTTTTTCCAAATTTTTAGGAGGCTATGATTTAGATCCACAACATCATTTACAAGCCTTCCATGATGCCTATGTATGGAACAATATTGATAATGGGTGGCAAAAACTTAGGCTCTTTCCTATGACACTCATTGGCCAAGAAAAAGTATGGTATAGGTCCTGAAGACCAAAATCAATTCGACATTGGCCGACAATGGTAGAACTCTTCAATGAAAGATATCAAACCTATGCAAGAGTGTCAGCCTTGAGGAGACAAATCTAAGAATGGAAATAGGGACCACATGAACCCTTGTACATGGCCTTAGAAAGATACTATTCATTGTTAAATAATTTCCTAGGCCATGGATTCTCTGAGGAAAGGCTAATGTACCACATTATGGATGGGCTCCATATCAAGACAAAGGAAATCCTAGGGATGTATGCCCAAGGTCAACTATATGAGTTACGAACCCATCAATTCCAAGAGCTTATTAAGCAGGTAGCAAAAGAAGAAGGAGAAATGGCTAAATGGGAGAATGTTGAAAGCTCTCAAAGGAATCAAAATCTTGAATTAGCAAAGGTCCATGATCATAAAGAAGAGAAATCAACTCATCTTAAGGAGGTGGAATCATCTTTGCCAATACTATAATCACTAGATGAAATTGAGGCAAAGATCAATAAGATGACAGAATGGATGCATGAAAAATGTGGAGAATATACCAACACTATTAGAGGTAGAACCATGATGAACTAAGAAGCAAGATAGAACATCCTTAGACAATCGGAAAGAGTATAAGAACTCAACTACTAATCATACATATCAATGTAACATTTGCTTGTACGATCACCCCAAAGGTCAATGCCCAATCATGTCACATTTACATGAGAATTAGGGAAGAATGCTACATCCAAAGTTCGTACAAAAATACTGTGTTCAATCACAGTGGCAAAAATCCCAATCGTGGGGGAGGCCACCCTCAAATTGGTCATACCCTTCATATCATTCGAACCCAAGTGCTTATCAGGTTCAGCATCCTATTTCCCCAATCGGGTCAACATCTTTTATCTCACCACATTGTTATTATTCTTCTAAGTACTATCAGCCTGCATCTTTTCCAACAAGATCACCACCTCATGTGCCTTACACTTCTCCTCACCCTCAATATTCTCATCCTTCACCTCCTTCTACATCACCAGCAGTTGTTCCAGAAGGTTTTGCACCATAGCACAACCCATGAACGTCACTTGTGCTACTACTATCAATAGCAGTGGAGGTCCTCCACAACATCGGAAGCGTCCTTTCTTTAGACATGACCATAGGAAGGGACCACATAGTTCTAAGACCATTGCATCATCCCACTCAGCACAAGTTCAACATTTTGGTGCATCCTTCTCCTCAAATCCAATGCCTCGTGTTACCTTATCAAGGCCACTGATCAAAACTCCAACAACTATGCAGCCTAATGAATATAGCCACGTAGGGAGACATATCGATCCTTGCATATCATCTTATGGTCAAGGATGCCATAGTGGGTCAACTCTATATTAATAAAACTCATCTTCTAACTTGCCCCACTATGTCAACTTTAATATAGTGTGTCCATCCCAATTTGGATACATTCCAACCATGACATCAAAAGACACCCAATGGTTTGGATATGACCAGGTTCCAATATTTCCGAAATGCATGGATCCAACCCTTCCATTTATTAATTCTTGCTATGATCAAAAGTTTAGTTATGGGGGATATCCCCCATTCTAACAAATAGAATTAATAAATGTTTTTCATTTTCTTCAATTTTACAATTTTTTGTTTTCCAATTTTTCATCTTTCAATTTATTTTTTTATCTTTTTATCTTTTTATGAGTAATCTCATCTATGAATAAAGCACTCATGTGACTTGTTGGTTGAGGTGTTGTTCTTTGCTATGAAGTCTCAAGTAACTAATTATTTGGATAGCGAGCCCATCACATCCACCCAACCATTCTATTAATAAGAGGTTCTACTTTGGGTACGATGATATTCTTGACATCATTAAAAATTAAAGTAATTTTGTGCTCATTATACCTACAGCAAAGAAGGATGGACCAAGAGGGAATGGTCAGGGTATGACATCAAGGGGACTTGTGGATTCTCTTTGTTGACATCTGTAGGCGTTACCATGCAGCCTGGTGTACTAAGATCCTTGTAGATCTAATGAAAAATGGAAGTAAGAATAATAAAGGCACTCAATAAAAAAACAAAAAAAAAAAAACCCAATGCTATTCTAGGGGGTTCACTGGAAAGACATGCACCCATGCTTGAAGGTAGGAAGCTTCTCTAGATTACGCATCAAAAAGAAAAAGAAAAAGAAAGTAAGAAGAGTGTGCCAAAGTAGCCACACAAAAAGAAAAAAAGAAAAGAAAAGATCAAGATCAAAGTGCCACAAAGCAATTCTAAATCACTCTTCCCTTGAACAAAACACCAAGTGATTGTATGCCTTGCTATCATGATGCTCTTATGGTTGTCCATCATTGGATGAAATAATGCGATGTCATTGATTGGAAGAATGGACTTGGTCTTGATTTTGGAGTGATGGGCTAATGACACATTAATCACGTCCTACACTTAAGATTCATTGTGCCCTGGGTTAGTTACCCAATGTCCCAATCTCTGCAATCCCTTCTACAATTTGCCTCATCTCGTTGTCCATGTGTTTGTGACTTGTGTCTTGGGTAGCATTGAATTCATACCTCATCACAGTGGCATTTACATGTGTAAGTTTTGTTGCATCGGTATAGACTACATTTAACCCTTCTAATGCCTATGGACATTTTTAGGTGTGGTTACGCAAGGGCATTATAGGTTGGAACCTACTTTGGGGAGGACCCACTTGTGTGACTTTTGTAATTTGAACTTGTTTCACACCACGACATCATTCTATACCCTTTGAGTACTTCATTGCCAAAACTATTCTTTCCTTTATCATCATTTTATCAAACGTTCTTCAAAACTATTACATGTCCTTTTATGTGTCACCTAAACAAATCAAGTTAGACATTAAAATTTTAGGGCAACTTCCTTGAAAACAATTTCTAACTCTAAAATCACACTAAGCAAAAAATTCAACATTTATTAAAGGCAATGAGTAAGGTATGAAATAATTGAACTTCTTTCAATAACCTTACTAATAATTGATCTTTGTGTGATTATAGATTACCCCTAAAAGAGGACAAGGAGGACCTTCTCAAGGTGCAACTCAATGCCCAAGGGGAGGTAGAGACCAAGGACCTCATGCAGAACATGTAGAGCAGAAGGCAAAATCATTCAACATCCATCAGGGACCTCCTGTCATTGCACAATCTAGCCAAGTAAAAGGTGGAGAGGTTAGGGCTCGAGCCTATGAAGAGGAATGATGACTATTTGTGGCATGGCATGTCAAGGCCAATCAAGTGTTCCTGTAGCGGCCGTATTCATGGAAAGTTTTGACTCCATCAAACATTGGAACATTAGCATGGATGGCTCATAATCCTTGGATAGAAGAGGAGAAACATTAGGTGCTTCTTCAATGGTATCAATCTCAAAGCCTAGAGCACAAGACAAGGGGAAGAGACCCATGGAGGAGCCATTGCCACTAGGAATCACATGAGTTCTAATAAATTTTATAATTTTGTATCCATGTCCTAATTTTGTTGTATTCAACTCTCCACTGTAGCATGAATAAATTTCTAGTTAGTCAATAATCCCATACCTATCCACTGTGTAATCAATTGAACTTGTTCCTCACATTCTTTGACTTGAGGATGAGTTGTTATTTAGTTGTGGGGGTATGATGAATCATGGTTTGTCAGGTGCTGATATCGCATCCCTGATATTGGGTACAAGATATCAGGTTTGATGAGTCTTGATATCGGTATGCGATATCACTACCTGACAAGCGATATCAGATACACGATATCATGGTTCCCATGTGAGCCTATAACTACACAATGGGATGCACGGGAAAGTGATAGGAAGTTAGTATTAGAGTAGGATCTTTTTATCAATTTTTCCTCTCAACCCTCTCCCCAGTGCATGCCCATAGTGTGATGATTGTATTTGTACAGAACCTTTATTCGAGTGTGACATACTTGGACATGCACATGACTGGTAATAAAGATCGAGATTACTTCATCATTGCAACATTCACTTAATTTTAATTGTTATTTATTGCTTTTGCAATTAATATTTCTTTGCCCTAATTTGCTATCCTTGTTAGTAAATGCAGAATGAGTATGACTTAATCATGAGCATTTAAGTGTGACTACTTGGTATCTAATGAGACACGATTCGCATAGGCCGTGATATCGCGTACGTGATATTGCGTTTTCCTTATGATATCGCGTACGCGATATCGCATTCCACCACCATATCTATAAATAAGACGCGGCTCTCCCTTGTACAGGTATTAGGAGTTAGAAGTAACGAAGCTCTAGTAGTTTGATCCCTCCAGAGTTAGATTATTTTTCCGTGTCTACTCGCAGTGTGGTGAATGTAATTGTACAGTGTCTTTATTCGAGTGTGACGTACTTGGACACGCACATGGCTGACAATAAAGATCGAGATTACTTCAGCACTACAGTAGTCACTTTGTTATTTATTTATTTGTTTATTTATTTAATGTTATTTACTATTTTCTCTCTCTCACCCTTAAACTCCTAGAACGTGGAACGATTACGACTTGATTACGAGCATTTAAGTGTGACTACTTGGTAACCCAGTGGAATATCTAGGATCTACACTTGGTAACTCAGTGACATATCTGGGATTTGCGCTTGGTAATCCTAGTGGCGTACCTAGGATCTACGCTTGGTAATCCCAGTGGTAGTCATGCATGAGGTCCAAGATGTGTACGATTGATTAAGGAATCGGTTGCTTGTCGCACTTAGGTTAGATTAGATTCTCTTACCCTTTTCCTCCTAGCTTAGCTTAGTTAATATTAATTTCCATTGCCTTTAGGAGTAGCATTAGAATTAGGAACACATCATACACCTCATCTGGACTAAACCATATGTGACAAATATAACACTAGTCTAGGTGGGAAGATAGCAAACTGCGACCTAAGGATAACTATCTAGGTGCCACAACTAGTCCATCTGTGGAGTTCGACTGGATCGCACGTGCTACGCTCGTTTCGTATGGTTGAGTGTAGGGGTACCTCACCACTCATCATTGGCGTTGTTGCCGGGGATGGTGCTAGTTATCTAGATTAGTTATATCATACAAGGTTGCTGTATAGAACTTAATGATATATCTCTTAAAAAGAAGTAATTATAAAAAGTCACATAAATTCACACACAACAATGCCTCTCCTACAAGAACATAATAATGCCACACTTAGTGAGGAAGTTCATTGGAGAACCAACGAACTATATGACAATGAAGATTGGAGTATACAACCTGAAGTGGGAGTTTCTTATAAACATGAACAAAAACAACATCATCGCAATGCACGAAAGCCTAACTTACCTAATGACGATGAACCCCCACTGGCCACTACAAGCCTAATGCAAATACAAGAGGCTGTTCGAATCTCACATAGGCATCGTAAAGAGAGCCGACTACCCAGGATCGATTTAAATAGGTTTCCCAAATTTTCAGGAGGCTATGACTTAGATCTACATCAACATTTACTAGCCTTCTACAATGCCTGCACATGGAATAACATTGATAACGGGTGGCAAAAACTTGAGCTCTTACCTATGACACTTGTTGACCAAGCAAAAGTATGGTATAGATCGTTAAAACCAAATTCAATACGACGTTGGTCAATGATGATAGAAGCCTTTAACGAAAAATATCAAACCTACACAAGAGTGTCAGCCTTGAGGAAAAAAATCCAAGGATGGAAACAAGCAAAACATGAACCCTTGGACATGGCCTTAGAAAGATATTATTCATTGTTAAAGAACTGTCCAGGCCATGGGTTTTTCGAGGAAAGGCTAATGTACCATATTATTGATGGGCTACGTAATGAAACAAGAGAGACCTTAGGAACGTATGCCCAAGGTCAACTATATGAACTATGAACCCATCAAATCCAAGAGCTTATTAAGTAGGTAGCAAAAGAAGAAGGAGAAATAGCTACATGGGAGAGTGTTGAAAAACATCAACGGGACCAAAATATTAACTCAACAAAGGTCCATGATTATAACAAGGAGACATCAACAATTCTCAAGGTGGAAACATCATCTTTGCCAATACAAAAATTATTAGAAGAAGCCAAGGAAAAGATCAATAAGATGTTGGAATGGATGTATCAAATTTGTGGAGAATTTATTAACACCATTGGAGATAGAGTTTTGAAAACCCAAGAAGTAGGACAAAACATTAGACATTTGGAGAAAAAGAATGAAGGGAATAAGTGCTCAACTACCAATCATACATATGAATGCAACATATGCTTGTACGATCACCCCAAGGACCAATGCCCAATATTGTTACATCTACATGACCATTGGGAAAACATGTTACATCCAGAGTTCGTATAGAGATACTGTGTTCGATCACAGTGGCAACAATCCTAGTTGTGGGGGAATCCACCCTTAGACTAGAGGCACCCTTCATATTATCCAATCCAAATGCTTATCATGTTGAACACCCTGTTTCTCCATTTGGGCCAACATACTCTATCTCACCACAATACCATTCTCCACAATACTATCAGCCCATACCTCCAACACAACCACCATCTTATGCACATTATATTTGTCCTAACTTTCAACATTCTCATCCTTTCCATCCTTCCACAATGCCACCAACTATTCCTAAGGTGTTTGTGCCACAGCAACAACCCACGAACAACACTTGTGCTACTGCTATTAACAGTAGGGAAAAGCCTCCTCAACATCAAAGGCGTCCTTTCTTTAAACATGGCCGGAGGAAGGGACAACACAATTCAGAGGCCACTGCACCTTCCAACCCAGCACAAGTTCAACCCTGTGGTGCACCCTTACCTTTGAACCCAATGCCTCATGTAATTTCATCAGGGCCACCAACTAACACTCTAACAACAATACGGCCCAATGAACACAACCATGGGAGGCAGCATCCTAATCCTTGCATACCATCTAACGGTCCTAAACATCATAGTGGGTCAACTCGTTATCTGGGAACTACATCGTATGAAGTGCCCCACTATGCTTATTATGAAGTGTGTGAAATCCAAGGGGATAAGTGTAGACCGATTCCAATACTTCCAACATGCAAGGATCCTTATTTTTCATTTATTAATCCTTTCCATACTCAATTGATTAGTTATGGGGGATATCCCCCATTTCAATAACAAGCAGGATTAATAAATATTTTTAATTTTCTTTGATTTTACAACTTTTTGTTTTTTAATTTTTAATTTTTTAATTTTTTGTTTTATCTTTTTATCTTTTTGGTGTGTTTGTGTGTTTGTCTTTTTCCATTTTTGTAAGTTATCTCATCTACGAATAAAACACTCATGTGGATCGTTGGTTGAGGTGTGTTTTATGTTATTAATTCATGAGTGATCAATTATTTGGAACAGTGAGCCCATTACACCCACTCATCCACTCTATAAATAAGGTGTTATGTTCAAGGATACAGTGATATTCTTGAAATTTCTAAACTTAAAATTAGTTTTGTGTTCATTGTACCCAGAATGAAGAAGGATGGACCAAGAGGGAATGATTAGGGAGTGACATCAAGGGGACTTGTGGATTCTCTTTGGTGATGTCTGTGGGAGTTATCATGCAATATGGTTGTAATAAGATCCTTGTAGATCTAATGAAAAATAGAAGTAAGAGTAATCAAAAGGGCACTCAAAAATCAAACGCTGTTCTAGGGGTTCCCACTGGAAAGATATGCACCCATGCCTAAAGGTTGGTGATTTCTCTGGATTCAGTAAAATTCAAAAAAGAGAAAAAAAGAAAGAAAAAACAAAGTGGCATAAAACAAAGTCACTCCTCCCTTGTGCTAAATGCCAAGGATTGTACGCCTTGTTGTTATGGTACTCTCATAGTTGTTCACCATGGGATGAAACAATGCAATGTCATTGATTAGAGGAATGGACTTGGTCCTGATCTTGGAATGATGGGTTAATGACACCTTAATCATGCTTTTCACGCAGGATTCACTGTACCCTGGGTCAATTACCTCATGTCCCAATCTCTACGATCCCTTCTCTACTTCGTCTCATCTCACTGTTCGTGTAATTGTAGCTCATGTCCCATGTAGCATAGAATTTTCATCTCATTTCAGTGATATTTACATGCGTGTGTTTTGTGGAGTTAGTGCAGATTACATTTAACCCTTCTAGTGCCCACGAACACTTTAAGTGTGGTTACACAAGGGCATAATAGGTTGAAACCTGCTTTGGGGAGGACCCACTTGTGTAATTTTTCATAATCTTCACTAATTCTCTAGCTCAAACACACAATTTCTTACCCTCAACTTATTTTTTCATAATTTTCTTTCCCTATTATTATCCCTCCAAATTTTAACATTCCAATGTACCATTACATTCTCTTTTCTTCATAGCTGCCAAATTTTTAATTGCTAAATTCACATCTTTATCATTACGAGTGCCTCTCAAATTAATGAAATTACCCTAGGATATCTTAATACTTTCCCATGTCCTCAATTTACACCATTAATTTTAAGAAAATAATTAAAAATTTAGTATTTTTCATGTGTCCCACATCGCTGGGGACACGATATCACGTACGAGATGTACCGTACGCAATATCACATCCTATTTTCCTATAAATAGGACACCCCTACCACAACACTTAGCATCATTTTTCCATTTACGCGGGGGGAATTTTTGAAATTTTTCTCTGCAACTTGCGATTGCGTGACCCTTGCTTTTTCACTCATATCTCGCTCATTGGTGCTCCGATTTTAATTCCGTTTGAACCTGCTTGAACCTGGAGTGTTCAATTTAGTTGTGGGGAAGAAACACTTGCTGAAAAGTGCTTAACTATTTTAAAATTTATCATAATCCAAAGGACATCAATTAGGGTAATTAACACTAACACTTAGAAAAATTGTGCCAAAAATCATATGACCTTAGGTACACCGGGAGATTAAAATGAAACCCACCTAAGTAATAGGACCCATTATTATAATTTTTAGGCATGATCACATGATAACATATGATCTTTAATTAAAGACATGTAGTAAGGTATAACTTGACTTTGAAAAAAACCTTACTAACGTTTGGCCCGTGTGATTGCAGATGGCCCCGAAACATGCACAGTAGCAGGGTCCTGTGCAAGGTGGAGCGAAACAACCTCGAAGAGGTGGAAGACAGGTCCCTGCCAGACAACATGCAGAATAGGAGGTGCAATCATTTAGCATCCATCAAGAAGAACCTCCTACCATACGGTCTGGGTAGGCAGAAAGAGGAGTTGTTGCTGCACCTGAACCGGGACAACAACTCACGTTGCCTCCGATGTGTGTTCAGGCTATCCATGAGAAGTCCACATTCGTTGCTTTGATTATGGAGCTAAACTTCGAATATTTTGTAGAGTTTGCTCTCAAGGCTATTAGGGATCACCTCAAGGGATCTCCTTTATGGCCTATCCTCTCTGAGTGCTGTGCGTGGTACTTAGGTGAAATGTACCTATTCTGGCACAGTAAGGAGCAAGGCACCATGGTTAACATTTGTGGTGCGATAGTAGACTTTTCTACGTAGGCAATTTCAAAAGTGTTAAACCTTCTGAATTTAGGCCCCCATGTTGCTCAGTTATCTACCCAATCGGACCCTGATGTGTGAAAGGATTGGTTAGAGAAGGCTTATGGTAGAGATAAAGCTTTTTGTGAGCTGACGACGGAAGAGAGGGTTTATTTTAAAATTGGAACCTATCACCTCTTCCCCACAAAAGGTTTGAAAAGAATATCTATGTATGTAGCAAGGGGATGTGTAGTATTGATGGGAAAGGTTAATGCTAACCTTCCCCATCTATATTTGACTGAGATCCTAAGGAAATTTGAAGAATGGAAGTCAGGGAAGATGGCACTGCCTTTTCCCTGCCTTATTAGGAAACTGTGCCGATGGGCTAGTATTCGGGGATATAGAAATGACATCCTCTGAAAGGCCTAGAATGCTTCTTATGCTGAGTTATTAAAGGTGTCAGCTCCAAGAAAGAGCACTGGTGAAGAGCTGAGACTAGATGAAGAAGAAGAACAGATGACTGGATCACCTACAACTCAACTTGTAGAACCTAATCAACCTCTAGCCATAGGTCCTAGCCAACAACAAGAAGCAGGACCTAGCATAGGCTAGGATTGGCTACCACCGCCACAAGACTACAGACCGTTGATGAGTCATCTTAAGGCTATCACCGAGATGGTTAGTTGGGGAAGTCGTGATGACGTAAACCTCTTCCACGTCATTGATGATGTCGACCAGCCTACTATTTTGTTAGATCGCACAAGGGGTAAATTATTCATCCAAACAGGAGGAGGGGAAAAGAGATGGTCACAATAGATCTCTAGAAATGTGGCATCTTTTCAAGTGTAGTTAGAGACTAGTGAAGGGGCCACTGTGGTGGTTATGCAACACTAGGATGTTGCGGGAGCTGCTGAAGTGGTTGCTGACCATATTAAAGAATCCTTTAATGTACCTGTTGTGCCATCGGTAGATCTTTCAGGACCACAGGATGCTCAAACTCTTTCCGGAACCTCAATGACTCCTACGGAACATGAGGATGTGCTAGATCGATTGCTACAAATAGGGCAAGTTCTTACGTCCCTGTTTGAGATCCCCCAGGATGTAACAGTAATTCAATCAGACCTCATTTCCATAAAGGAAAAGCTAGTCATATCTGAAGTAAGGGCAGAGCATGCTGAAGCTGAAGTGCAGAAACTACAAGAGCAGCTCGTAACCTTACAAGCAGCACAACGGGATCCTCTATAATTTATTCTCGTAGACCAGCTGGAAAATTTCAGAACTGAGAAATTAACAAAGCTAATTGCAGAAAATAAGAAGGTGGTAGAAGAAAAGGAGACGACCACTTGAGATGCCTCCACCGCACAAGTGCAAACTCATGCGCATCTTAAGGCACTCAAGGCCTTAGAAGAAGAGAATAAGCAGTTGGATGCAGATAACCTTTGGTTGACTTCTGTGGAGAAACAAAAGAATGTTCTCAATGAACACTTTCATCAGTTATGAGAATAGTTCATTTGGGTCAACTGAGATGTAAGCCGTTTAGCCAGAGAAAATCGAACCCTCTCAATGGAGGAGGTATGCGCTATTCACCAAAAATCAACCATCGAGATAAGCGCATGGCATAATGAGGCTAAATGACACGAGAAGCTGAAGGAGCATTTCCGTGATTAGGTGGGGATGTACAAACAAATCCTAGAGAAGGAGATCCATATGGCCAAGGCTCAAATCAACAACATCAGTGCTCAACACACTGATTGGAGGGCCATATTGGACACTTACGCCTTCACCCACCAAGTGAAAGTTAAGAACCTGGACCTGTAGATCCAAGAGTTAACTGAATACATGGAGTTGGAAAACCTTAGATATGCCAACCTGGCCATGTTAACAGCAAGCTACCTGAGGTTAGAGCTCGAGTAGCAGGTAGCTTCTAGCCATATCAAATATGAAGCAGAATTTATAGAGTGCAAGAAGCTGGTTGAGAAACTAGATGTTACAAATTTTGAACTTGTGGTGGTAAAAGAAAGCTACCAGGGATAGAAAGATGTTGCAATTGACTTGGCTCGATGGCTAACAAAGCTTCACAAATACAAAAACAAAGCCAGAGCCTATGAGGAGGAACGATGGGTGTTTGTAGCATGGCATGTCAAGGCTAATCAGATGTTTTCACAAATACCCTGTCCGTGGGAAGTGTCGACTCCATCAAACATCAGAACATTAGCATGGATGGCACAGGACCCTTGGATGGAAGAGGAGAAGCTCCAAGCCATTCTTCAGCGTCGTCAACCTTCAAAGCTTGGAGCATGTGACAAGGGAAAGCACCCATGGAGGAGCCACCGCCACCAGGAACTACATGAGTTCCATTTTTTGTAGTGTAGCATTTTTTTTGTGTTGTGTCTTCCCATACTACGACATCCTTTCCTTTTTTGTTTTTCTAGTTAATAATCCCATACCTATCCACTGTGTAATCAATGAATTTTTTTCTCCTTGTAACTCGAGGACGAGTTTTTATTCAGT
The DNA here is from genome assembly GCA_015680685.1 of Gnetum montanum. Lineage (NCBI taxonomy): Eukaryota > Viridiplantae > Streptophyta > Gnetopsida > Gnetales > Gnetaceae > Gnetum > Gnetum montanum. The sequence continues at coordinate 398,375 of MNCI01000527.1, read as the reverse complement.
TGTGGGGGTATGATGAGACACGATTCGCATAGGCTGCGATATCGCGTATGCGATATCGCATCTGTCTTGATATCGCATACGCGATATCACGTTTTTCCTACAATATCGCGTATCCGATATCGCAGTCTGCCACCATATGTATAAATAAGACACGGCTCTCCCTTGTATAGGTATTAGGAGTTAGAACTAGTGAAGCTCTGGTAGTTTGATCCCTCCAGAGTTAGATTATTTTTCTGTCTGCCCGTAGTGTGATGAATGTAATTGTATGGTGTCTTTATTCAAGTGTGACGTACTTGGACACGCACATGACTAGCAATAAAGATTGAGATTACTTCATCATTGCAGTAGTCACTTTGTTATTTATTTATTTGTTTATTTATTTAATGTTATTTAATATTTTCTCTCTCTCACCCTTAAAATTCTAGAACGTGGAATGAGTACGACTTGATTACGAGTATTTAAGTGTGACTACTTAGTAACCCAGTGATGTATCTAGGATCTACACTTGGTAACCCAGTGGCGTATCTGGGATCTGCGCTTGGTAATCCCAGTGGTGTACCTAGGATCTACACTTGGTAATCCTAGTGATAGTCATGCATGAGGTCCAAGATGTGTACGGTTGATCAAGGAATTGATTGCTCATCGCACTTAGGCTAGATTAGATTCTCTTACCCTTTTCCTCCTAGCTTAGCTTAGTTAATATTATTTTCCATTACGTTCAGGAGTAGCATTAGAATTAGGAACACATCATACACCTCATCTGGACTAAACCATACATGATAAATATAACACTAGTCCAGATGGGAAGATAGCGAACTGCGACCTAAGGATAACTGTCTAGGTGCCACAACTAGTCCATCTGCGGAGTTCGACTGGATCACACGTGCTACGCTCATTTCGTATGGTTGAGTGTAGGGGTACCTCACCACTCATTAGTATCCTAGTAGCATACCTAGGACATGCACTTGGTAATCCCAGTGGTAGTACACAAGGTCCAAGATGTGTATGGATGATTAAGGATGGATGCTCATCACACTTAGGCTAGCTTAGACTCTCTTCACCCATTCCCTCTTAGCTTAATTAAAGTTATTTTCCATTTCCTCTAGGAGTAGCACTAGTTTAGGATCACATCATACACCTCACTCTAAACTAAACCATATGTGACAAAGAAAATACTAGTCCAAGTGGAAGATAGTGAACTGCGATCAACAAATAACTATCTACATACCACAACTAGTCCATCTGTGGAGTTCGATCGGATCGTGCGTGAACGCTTGTATTCGTATGATTGAGTGTAGGGATATCTCGCCACTCATCATTAATACATTGAAATTATAAATTAAAATATTGAAATACTGATCTTATATAAGATAGGTTGAAATCTCCAATTAAAATAACACATGAGAGATACTAATAATAACAATCATAAGAGAGATGCATAACAAACAAGTTGAGGGAAAACAAACAAATTTCCTCTTAAGGAGATGCTCCCAAAGCACTCTTTACTCTACTCTACTAGTTGAAACTAGGAAGAACTTGAAATATTAATAACATACTGATATGCATATTGAAATCAATTGAAATATATTGACACAGTGAAATTATAAACTAAAATATTGAAACATTGATATAAACTAAAATACTGATATGATATGAGATAAAGATTAAATCTCTAGTTTAAAAAACCCTAAGAGAGACTAACAAAAGTAATCATGAGAGAGATCCAGAATAAACAAGTTGAGGCAAAACACACAAATTACCTCTTGAGGAGGTTCTACAAAAGCACTATTTACTTAACTTCACATACAAAGGAGGATATCCTAATCTTGCATCTTGAGGAGGTGTTGCCTAAGCACTCTTTACTCTACTCCACATAAAAAGGAGGAGTTCCTCATCTTCTCTTAATTTGCTTATGGATGGAGGGAGGTGCTTAGAAGCACACTCTACCTTTTTGGACTCTCTCTATTCTTCTTCTCATAATCAACTTGAGATAGAAGAATAACAACATGGAGATGAGTAACACAACAAAGAGGATGGATGGAAATGGATCTACAACAACAAAATGATAGTTTGGAGGTGGAGGTGCTTAAGAGCACACTTCACCTCATGGGGAGTTTGCACCTCTCTCTCGCTTCTCTCCTCTTGAGACAATGCTATCTTGTAATGGATAGACTTTTTCTTTTTTGGATTTTTTTTGGGATTCAATGAACACACACTTGTTATATAGCTTTGGAAGAGGATGGTTGACTGAACCATGGTTGGGTTATTTGACTCATGGAAGTAAGGTGAAGCTTAGGTAAGGATTATGTGGCCCGTGTGGCTGACATAGTAAAGGAGATTAAATGGAAGTTAGGTGAGGGTTAGGTAATTCATGTGATCCCAACACATCTCTACATGAATGAGGTTAGGTAAGGATTAGATGAATGTTAGGTAATTCATGTGGTTGACATCCATCAATTCCACCTAACCCAACTACTACATGAATGTGCACATAGGTGCATATTTCACCTAACTCCACTATGGACATGGAGAGCAAACTTTGGATCCTAATCCATGTGGAAGTGCCATCGATGTACTTCGTGTGGTCCCATCAAATGAAACATGAAGACATGAGACCTTGAATGGTTCCAAGGGTAAGATTCATGACATGTGACATTGGGGAACTTATATATCTAACTTTTCTTTCTTCATGCTCTCTCCTTTTTTGAATTTTTTCTCCTTCATTAAGAGGATTCCACCATATTTTTTATTTTATGATGTCTTCCATGGTTTCTCTTCCTTATATAATTTTTATTATTTTGAATGCATCACGGGAATTGGCATGACATCAAAAGTACATCGCCCTCATTTGTGACAAATGTAAGATTGAAAATTTAGTACATGGGATAAAAAAATCCCATGGTATAATGGTTTTAAGGAAAAGGAACCCTTACCCTTATGCTAGATCTCTAAGAGCTCATTTAGTTGCTCATTTATCAAGCACATCTAGAGGTTCTAAGCTAGATGATGAAGATGAAGCTGCACTTGCAAGAGAATTTAGGAATGCATCAAGACTTGTTCCTTAAGTGGAGTTGAAATCCTTTGATGGTGTGGATGGTGCACATGCATTTGAAGCATGGTTAAAGCCAATGAACAAGCATTTTGAGTTGGAGGAGGCATCAAATCATCTTAAGGTACTAATTAATGAACCAAAACTTGAGAACATGTCTTCTATTTAGTGGGAAAAGGTATCTTACTCATTCTTCATGCAAAATCATCAATATATAAGGAATTAGTCCTTAATGCAATTCATGTTGAGGCAAAAGTATAAAAAATCTAAGTAGAGGTAAGAGGTCATTATGAAGCTAAAATTATTAAGGTAAGATGAGAAGGATGTGAAAGTAAGGTGAGATGCATGCGTTGACGCATATGCATTGACATAATATCTATTTTCACCTATAAATACATGTGCACCTATTGTGTATTTGACATTCTTTGTCAATCAAGTAGCCAAACCCTTATAATTTCATTCCATAGTCTTAGAGAATAGTCAATGAGTTCCCACACTATGGATCTGAGTCAGTTGTATGGTGTCTTATTCGACTAGCAATGTACCTGGACACATTCCATGAATAGCAATAAGATTGAGACTAATTCTTATTCATTGTAGCACTTTGACTTAGATTAAATTTACTTACCATGCAATTTTACTTTACATGTACTTAGTTAATGTTTATGTTTCATGTACTTAGTTAATATTTACATTTCCATGCATGTTAATCAATAGGTAGAATGAGCACAACTAGTTTCGAGCATACACATGCATTTGCTTGGTAAACCCAATAGCATTATTGCTTGGTTCGCTCAGTAGTGTAGTGCTTGGTAATCCCAATAGTGGACATGTGGTTCTAGGACATATATGGAAACCTAGGAATGAACACTCATCACCCATAGGCTAGTTCAGAGTTTGCTTCTTGTTGTTAATTAAATTAAATAATTAATTTTCCTATTATCGTTAGGCATAGCATAAAGCTAAAACAACATCAACAATCTATGCCTCACCTTGGACTAAACCATATGTGACAAAGCTACCACTAGTCCAAGTGAGGAGATAGTAAATTGCGATTAATGATTAATGATCTAGATGCACAACTAGTTCCATCCATAAAATTCAATCAGATCATGCATGAATGCTTATGATTCGTATAGTTAGGCATAGGGGGTACTTGCTGCTCATCATTGGAGCTATTTTCAGGGATGGTGCTAGTTATCTAGATTAGTTATAACATAAAAGATTATTATTAAGGTGTTAATGATTTATCTTTTAGAAAATATTAATTCACACACAATAAAATCATGTCTTCTTCACATAGGATCCATAATGCATCGTATGATGAAAACACTCATAGGAGAAAGAACAAGTTCTATACTGAAGAGAATTGGAATGAACAACTTCAAGCAGGGGATTCATATGCTCATTTCCACCCTTACTACATGTAAGGACTATGTTCAACTAGTGTAAAAAATCTTAGAAGAGATGGAGAAAGTCCTAGAACAAGGAAGGCCTCATTTCCTTGGACCTTCTCTAAACCTAGAAGAGATACATCAAGGGACCAAAGGGGGAAATATAGGAGCCATGGCAATTCTCCCAGCTCACCGTCTTCCTCTTCTCTTCAACATGTAGTTCTTTCAAAGATGCATGTAGGTATAAAGATAGAGCTCCACTATAGGGTCAAGATAAAGATAGAAATTGAACCCAAGGGCAAATTCAAAAACATCAAAATGAGCATAAACAAGATCATCAAAATCAAATAAATAGAACTAGAAATTATCACCATGATATGTCTGATATTGATAAACCCTTATTGGCTACTCAAGACTTGACATAGATTAGGAAGACAGTTCAAATACCCCAAAGGCATCAAAAGAATAGTTGCATTAAATGACTTGATATGAACAACATTTCTAAATTCAAATGAGGCTTTAATTCTAATCCACAACATCATTTACAAGCCTTCCATAATACCTGCACCTTGCAAAACATTGAACATAATTGGAAAAAGTGTGCACTCTTCCCTAGGACACTAATAGATGGAGCTGAAAGTTGGTATAAATCATTAGAACCAAATTCAATCCACCGGTGATTCACAATGCTATAACTCTTCAACAAAAATTACCAAACCTATGTAAGAGTGTCCAACCTAAGAAAACAAATCCAAGGATGGAAACAAGAATAATATGAATCCTTGGATGTGGCTTTGGATAGATACTATTCGCTACTACATAGATATCTAGGCCATGACTTCTCTCAAAAAGAGCTACTTTTCCACATCATATATGGGCTTCATAATAAAATGAGGGAGACCTTTGGAATTTATGCCAAAGGTTAGTTATACAAACTAAAATCCCATTAGATACAAAGGCTAATTGCGTGGGTGGAAAAAGAATAAGGAAAGCTATGTAAATGAGATAATGTGAAGGAATATAATTGGGATCCCACTCTTCAAAAGAAGAGGGTCAATACCTATGATGTGGAAAAAAGGTAGTTCTTGATGAGGTGATTTCACAACAAAACTTACCAATACAAATGTCTATCACTGTGCTAGAAGCAAGGATAGATAAGATGTGGGAGTTGATGAATGAAAAGTCACAACTTATATAAAAACCATAGAGGAGAAGGTAACATAAAAAGAATTTAATGATTAAAATAAGAAGAGGAAAAAGAATCAAGAAACAGGGAGGAGCACTTATTGATAAAAAGGGAAAATAACTGTAGGAGAAGAGGCTATAGTCTCAACCATAGAAGAGGATGATGGATGTGAAATTTTCCAATAATATCATCCAAAGGGCTATTTCCTAGTTATGTTACATCTACATGAGTATGGGGCCCTTGCTTTAAATCCCAAGTTCATACAAAATTAATTGCCTAGGAAATTACCTTACTCACAAGGTAATTATAGATAATCCTATAATCAATCATACTATCCTAATGGGACTTTTTATTAGCCTCAAAAAAACTATCAACTATAGTGGCAAAACCCATAGTCATGGGGAAGGCCATCATCAAACCAACACTACCCTTATTGCCAATTAGGCCCATATGTTCAACAAAATGTTTTTCCAATTGATTTTTCTTTCTCTACCTCAAATCACTAATACGACTCTCTTGAATATCATCAACCCACAATATCTTATGTGGGATCACCACCTCACACCTCTCATCCTTCATCATATCTTCAATACTCTCATACTTCCCTCCATCACATGTCACCACCAACATAGGAAGGTTTGGCACCATAGCATCAATGGAAAAATGCCACTTGTGCTATGAACATACATGGAAATGATAATGCTAGTAGATCTCAACCACAACCTTGGAAAAATCATAGACCTATTGGCACATCAAAAGTAGCACAAAGCCAATCTAGTGCAACACCCTTCCTCTCTAGAATAATGTCTCCTGATCATATGCAAAAGCCAACAAACATCAGCACTTCAAAATAAGACATAAAAGATAAACCTATTACTTTGGAGAGACAAAAACCTTAATGCATCACTACTAATAATAAAGAGTGCAATTGTGGGCCTAAATTTTGAAATATTAACACAACCCCTATACCAACCCAAAACAAATTCAAGCAACAAGTGTGCAAGAGAAAACAAGTCTATGTAGTAGCCACTAAACCAGAAGACACCCAATGGCTTGAAAATAAGAATATAAAACTATTTCAAAGATGCATGAAAGTCAATGATAGACTTATTAGTTCTAGACTTAAGAAAAAAAACCAAATAGAGGACTTAGACATAGATATCTTACACTTTGATTATACACTGGAAGAGGATGTTAAACATAGAGGCCCTGGAATTAAAATAGAAATCAAGAAGAAGAAGTAAACACGTTTGGACCTCCTAAAATGAAAGTACCTTTAAGTCTAGTTGAAGATACGTCTCCAAATGATCCAAACGAGATTATTTCCAATGTTAGATGTGCTACCATGCGAACGATTAAATAAACAAAGATGATAAATAAAAAAATTTTGGTGCATAGCCAAGGTGTGCTATCCATTTACTGAATTCTTGCCCATAAAATTAGTCATGGGAAAGATGCCTTATCTTGATGCAAGAACTAATAAGTACTTTTCACTTTCTTGTGTTATAATTTTTATCATTTTTTCATTTCTTTTACCATTTTCTAATTCTTAATATGTTTTTTCATTTCTTGATATTTTTATTTTTTTTCTTTATAATTTTCTCTTTTCTTAAGTCATTTTCTTAATGTCTCCATTAATAATATTACCAATCGATGTAGAAGTCAATGCTATGTGTTGGGTTTTTGTGTTATGCTATCAAGGTGATTGGATAAGTAATTGTGTGAAATAGTGAGACCACCTCATCCATCCCTCTAGTTCTCTAAATAAAAAGGTCTTTTGTCATGAAAGTAATTTGATTCTTCTTTCATGAACCTACAATCAATCAATGATCATTGTACCTTGAAGAAAGAAAAAATTACCAAGAGGGAATGACAAAGGGTATGACCTCAAGCAGACTTATTGGATTCTCTTCTTGACTTCCTTCTTGTGGTATATGACTCCTCATGGAACACATCATCACTCCTTCATCAATGAATAAATAGGAAGCTATGTCTTTACATGGTGTGGTTCTCATTTTTAAAAAATATAAAATTATAATATAAAAAAAATAAAAATAATAATGGAAATGCAAAGTACATCCCTTAGACATAATAATGGGCTATAGACACTAGTTATGAGGCTAGAAAGACATGTTATCCATGCCTAAAGGTCTTCTATAACTAAGGCCCTTCTTTTCTTCTTCTCTTTTCTTCTCTTTTTGGAGTGATGATTGTTCTTTGTGATGGTTGTGGACTCATGATGGTTAATAGAAAGAAACACATCAATGTGAAGTCATTGTTACTGATATGGACTTGTTCTAAAACTTGGATGGATAGGTATGCTAGAAATTTTAATCACATTCAACATAAGAACCTATTATGGACATGGTAAGGCACCTTGCATCCTAATCTCTACAATCCATTCTCATTCCATTATTCACCTCACTACTACATGCAATTATGTGCCTTTTGGTTTTTTGTAGTATAGTGTAACATCCTAGCCAAGGGATCTGTGTGATGTTTGGAACAAAGGCATCATCTACATTTAACTTCTTGAGTACCCATGAAAATCTCTAGAAGTGGTTATGCAAGGGCATTATAACAAGAGCTTGCTTTGGAAAGGATCCACTTGCATAACTCTTGTTGATCATGGATTTGAACTAAACCTCACATCTTCTAGAACATCATTGATAGTTTCTCTAAATTTATGCATAATTTTGGGACTACCTCTCATATCTTTCAATTAAATTTTCCTACTTTATAGTTAAAATATCCTTCAAATTCAAAATTTCTTGGCCATCTTTTGAATGAGACCTTTGGTTTTCATCAAAAAATTGTACACTCCCGAAGTTACACTTATTAGTCATATGGGCTAGGGATGTCTGCTTTGAAATTTTTCTAACATCTATTTTTGAACATTATGGTAACTAATAGTAATTGATCAAAATAATGTAAATAGCTTGATGATTTTAGTTACCTCATAGCCTTGGGCATAGTACTTTGTCATCACCTTGTGGCTAAATATTAACATTTTAAGCTAAGGGATATAAAAAGGGTTAATTATTAAGGAAAATTTACCAAAACTAATGTTAATCCTTTGGTGATTGTAGGTGATGCTAAAATGAACACCTAATGAAGAAGGTCTTTTTCCAAGCACAGAAACGAGGCGATGAGAAGGACAAAGGAGGATATATCCATGAATAAACAATAGCATATAAAAGGACTAAAGCTCAAACATCATCTATTTGCTAAACCCATGGGATGATGAGAAGACATTTTATTCCATCCTTCAAAAATGTTTTGCATAAACAAAGAAGCAGCAACATAATAATCAAGGTTGGAAGTTTATCATTGCTAGTGGCAATAAGAAGAATAATCTTTAGCAGATTTTTTGAAGACCTTTGTGAATTTCGTAAACTTCATGTCTATTTAGTCTTCTTATCATTTTGTAATACATCCACTCAAATAAAAGTTTGTAATGTGGCACTTAGAGTTAGTCAGTTGTTAGCATTAGTCAATAATCCCATACTTTCCCAATTTTTTGTAAAGAAAGCGCAGTCTTATCTTGTTAACTTGAGGATAAATTTTTAGTTAGCTGTGGGGGCATGATGAAGCATTAGTTGGCTAAGATATCATAGATGCTACATTGCATTTGTGTGTAGCATCCCTATTGGTGCATCTCAGTTGGTAGCTACATCGTAGATGCTACATCTGTGATGTTGTAGATGTGATATTGTAGCTGTGTCGATGAGTACATGTTAATGCGGTGTTTGTTTTTACTTATAAATATATGTGCACCTACCATGTATTTAACAATATTTTTTCAATAGAGTAGCTAAACCCTTGCATTTTTATTCCATAGTCTTAAAGAAAAGTTAGTGATTACTCATAATGTAGATCTGAGTTAGTTGTACAATATCTTATTTAAGTGGCAATGTACTTGGACACATTCCATGAATAACAATGAGATTAAGATTGATTCTTATTCATTGTAGCACTTTGACTTAGATTAAATTTACTTTTCATGCAATTTTACTTTACATGTAGTTAGTTAATATTTACATTTCATGTACTTAGTTAATATTTACATTTCCATGCACATTAATCAATTGGCAGAATGAGTGTGACTAGTTTTAATCATAAACATGTATTCGCTTAGTAATCCTAGCAATGTTATTTCTTAGTTCGCCTAGTAGCATAGTTCTTGGTAGTCCTAGTACTGGATACATGGGTTCAAGATGCGCACAACAAGCTAGGAATGGACACTTATTGTCCATAGGCTAGTATAGACTTTACTTCTTCTTGTTAATTAGATTAAATAATTAATTTTTATATTATCGTTAGGAGTAGCATAAAGCTGAAACAACATCAATAATCATATGCTTGACCTTGGACTAAACCATACATGAAAAAGCTACCACTAGTCCAAGTGGGAAAACAATGAATTGCAATCAATGTTTAATGATCTAGATGCACAACTAGTCCCATCCATGGAATTCAACTGAATTATGCGTGAATGCTTGTGATTCATATGGTTGGGTGTAGGGGATACCCACCACTCATCATATAGAATACCATTAGCCTATCTCTATGTTAACCATCTTACCTCAATTCTATTTCTTATATCTTTATCAATTTTACCATTTGATTGAAACATTAATCCTACTTAACAAAACTATTTATAGTAAGGGAATTTTTGGCCTTAAATTATCACTTCTATTTTACCACTATTTATGTTTTTAATTAAAATTTCATTCATTATATTCTATCTTACTTATACTAAATTTTGAAAGTCTTTTGATTATAAGGCATGTATCCATAGTAATGTGGGAATCCTTGTCTACTTTCAATAATACCCTAGCAACAATGTTGCATGTTATTTCTATAGGATATCATAGGATGTTGTTACTCATTTTTTATAACAACTAGGCCTTGTGAATTTTGTGCATCACATTGGAAGAATCTTTTAGCATCTGTAAAATCTAATAAAGAACTTATTCATGAGCTTTGGCATGGTTTTATAGCTAGCTTCCAACCTAATGATAAATTTTCTTCTTTCTGATTTGGGCTTGGGGCCAACATTTACAAAGTTAATGGTTATAGCTATGTTTGTATTAAATATATGTTTGCAATATATACTTATTTTATTATTGTATGCATTTAGCCTTACATTCAATATATGTCAAGTTAGAAGTTGAAAATGTAACTTTAAGAATTTGTTATGATAAGGGCTCTTAGTTTTGAAGTTTGTTATATGTAAAGTTAGTAAATATAAAAACTATTAAAGAAAGAGTATAGGATGATAATTATAAACTTAAATTTCAATTTTATGTATTAGCAACTAGTGTCAACCCTATTATATATGGTATTAATCTTTTCTATTATGTTGGATATAGTGTTGAATACTACAATCCTATAATAGTTCTAGTATTTACCTAGATTTTTATAAATAGTCATCTTGGATGATGTTATATTAATATGCATCATATTATATTATGATGGAATGAGTACTATTTTATCTATGACCTATTCTGGAAGACTCAAGAAATTAGTTTCCTCTTTAGGAAGGAGCACTAATTCTTTTCTACATATATTCTATGTAGATGGTGTAAGTGTAGGTGCTAGAAGTAGTGGAGATAAAATCCATTCTCTTGAATGTGAATGCTAAGCTAGAGACTTAGCTTTAGTGATGTCTTTGATTTATGATATTTTTTTATTTAGTTTATGTAATGGGTTAGTGATTGATTATGTATTGGCCTATGTTGTTAATGTAATATATAAAGTGTAATGTAATTTTTACTGAATATTAAGTGATGATTTATAATGTTTAAGCTTGATTTATAAATTTTATGTTCCATTGGTATTTTTTTTCTACGTAAATAATTAATTTTAGTAGGATGTAATAGATGCCATGAAGTATTATCTCTCTACCCTTTCTATTCACATCCTCACTCGTGAATGTCAAGAATTTGGTATGTTCTTATTAAGTTCAACCTCGTAAATTAAGATCTAAATATAGTAACATTGAGAGTTTGTGTTCATACCATCATGGTAATGTCCATTTTCTATAATTAGTAAGTGGTTTATATTAATTATGTTAATTAACTTTTAACTAATTATTATATATTTCTTTAAACATAATGATCATTTTCTTATAATTATATATATCCTTGAATGTTCATTTCTAAACACCATAGATAACATACAACATAGAATAGTCACTTCGACTCATATCTCATATTAGTATAGGGACACATCTTCTGATCCCATTGTTCTTCCCTCCATTTTTGTTTGTAGGTTTTGAGCTTGAAGAAGATATCTTAGAAGACAAGGGGACATCTTGGCTAAGTCTTAGGGTTGAAAAAAGACATCTTGAGATAACATAAGGTGTCTTGCTAATTTTGTTAATGTCTTGGGCAAGACATCTTGGTCCTACAAGATATGTCTTTATAGTGAAGGAGATGTCTTGGCCTTCAAGAAGACATCTCCCAAAGATAGAAGATATCTTTTTCGAGAGCTAGATTATCACAGGAGACATCTTTACAAGATTAGAGATGACCTGTATGACTAAGAAAACTTCAGAAATCACCCATTCTAATTTGCAAAATAACCAAGGTAAGTTAGAAAAGGATGAAAATAGTTAGGAAGAAGATGAAAAGACTTAGGAAATAACTAAAGAACCTTAAGTGACTTGAGGAAAGGATTCTAGGATTATTGTCTTCATGTTTTCCAAAAATATTATTATTATCCCTAATTGTTGGTGGAAGATCAATGAAGAAAATGAGAGTTGTGAGATGACATTGGGTAAGGTATGGAAGAGCACATTGAGTGAATGCATAGAGGTTGCAACTGTAGACCTATGTGTTCTAGTCTTGCTTGTATGTTAAGATCTTATTCTTGAGTTGTGGGAGAATCTCTCTATTGGTTATGCCTTTGAGAATAGTCATTGTATGATTATAGAGCCTCATGCTCTACAATATCATTTGAGTGTGATAGGTTTTGGATGTTTATGGGTTTTGTGAATCCAGCTGTAATCTTCTAATCAATTAATTGAAGATAGCTAGTTTTCTTTTCTTCTAGAAAAATTTTGTCTTTGCATAATATTTGGATGTAGTATTTGAAGGTTATTTATTGATGGAATGAACATAATTTAGCTTTATTGGTATTGGATATTAGATTTGTATTTATTATTTCTTGGAATTGATTGAGGATTTTGGCAATTTCTAATGGCACCCAAGAAGAAATAGATGCAAGATCTAAATAGACACATTAAAAGCATGAAGTCTACCTTCTAGATGATGGTTTCTCAATTAGATGAAATTAGCACAAAGGTAGAAAACAATACCAGTCCTAACTACATTTTGACATGTAGAGGAGATGAACATGCATGTTCAGATGAAGAAGTTTCATAACCAATTAGGGACAGAGCAGATAAAGAGGAAGGATAATCCAACCATGAAAGTATAGAAATCCATTAACCAAGGATTCTAATGGGAGGAAATACTATTCCTCATATGAGAATTCTAAGGGCTCCAATAGTGGTCAATACTTTTTCTCTAGGTAAGCTTGATAAGGAAGATGAGACAAGGCTTGCTAGAGCATTCAAAAATGTTGCATGACTTCTATACCTATACTTGAAGACTTTAAATGGTATATATGGCACCAATGCTTTTGTGAGTTGGATGAAGACATTTGAAAATTATTTTCAATTGGAAGAGGTACTAAATAACTTGATGGTACTTATTATTAAATCTAGATTAGAAGGTATGGCTTCTACTTGGTGGGAAAAAGTGTCCTAGGATTATGAAAAATGAAACGGTCAACCCATTAGAGATTGGGATTTTATGAAATATAGGTTAAAAAGAAAATAGTCTTGTTAGAAATAAGAAACCATTATTAAGTGAAAATTCCTAAGGTAAGATGATAGGGATGTCAAATAATTCTAAATCAACTTTTGTAAACTATTCCATCAAGCTAAGGTAAATTTGAAAGAATATGAATAAGCTTCAATCTTTTTAGGAGATCAAAAAATGATGTACCAATAGGAGTTATCTTTTGATGAGCCACAAACTATTCATGAGGCTTATGATTTGGTACTCAAGGTTGAAAAGAAATTAAGTGGATTCGGAAATAGGAGGAAAGAAACTTTCAAGAAGAAGAAGAAGAAATCCATATCCAAATCTAAAGATAAGGAGGATAGCCTTGCCAAGAAGACTGAAAGAGGTGATGAGAAGGGTAAAGCTAAGAAGGATGAAGGTAAGGAAGGTAAGGACCAATGTAGCAGCTCATCAAAAATCTAGTGCTTCAAGTGTGGAGAATGGGAACACAAGAAATGGGAATGTCCACTTCAAAAGGTAATCAAGAGCAAGAATGTTCAAACCATGGAGATGGAAGAAACATCAAGCCAGGGTCTTCAAAGAGCTATTCTTAATGCTTCAAAAATTGAGGATGTTTCTAAATTAAGTTCTTATGCATTCATGGGGAATGTGAATAGAGGAGATCATCCTAGTAGGAAACTATTATTTTGAATTGGGGCTAGATGTTTGTTTAGTAGGTAATAAATTCATGTTTTAATTGATGGGAAGTCCAAGAAAATATTATTTCTTCTAGGGAAATTTCTAGATTGGGTTTGGTAACTAATCCTCGTCTAAGATCCTATAAAGTACATTGACTGTCTTGAGATTTTTCCCAAGAGGTGAGGGAATAATGTACTTTGAGATTTAAAATTAAAGGCTTTCATAATATTGCAAAGTGTGATGTGATTTTAATATATTTTTCTAATGAAATTCTTAGTAGACCTTGGAATTTTAACAATGATTCTTAGTTTGATGGAGTAAGAAATATATGGACTCTAGCTAGACCTGATGAAATTCATAAGTTGATTCCTATGATAGCTGAACAAGTGAAATAGCAAAGCTCACTTAATGCTTCTTTAATCCTTCTAGGAGAGAGGGAATATATTAAGGAACATGATAAAGCCAATTTTTATTTTGTTGTTATGACAATAATTGCTACTAACCATGATGATATGCAAGTTGAACTTCCTACAAGTGTGTTAGACTTGAAGGAGAAATTTCCCAAGGTGTTCAAGGGGGGATTAGATGGATTGCCATCAATGAGGAATGTACAACATCAAATTAATTTCATTCTTGATGCTACCATTTCAAATGAGAGAGCTTACCAGATTACACCAAATCAGTAGGTTGAATTACAAAGGCAATTGGAGGACTTACTTGGACATGGATTTAGGAGGAAATCCATTTTATCTTATGCAGTTCTAGTAGTGCAAATGTTAAAGAAGGACAGTGATGAATGAAGGATGTGCATTGATTCCAATGTAGTGAATAGGCTAAAAGTAATATATAGGTTTCCTATTCTAAGGATGAATGATATCCATGATGTCTTTACCAATGCCAAATTTTTTAGCAAAAATAATTTGAAGAGTTGATACCTTCAAATTAGAATTAGGCCTGGTAATGAATGAAAGATAGCTTTCAAAATAATGTATGGATTGTTTGAGTGGTTAATGATGCCATGTGGACTCACATATGCACCTACTACATTCAGCCATGTGGACTCACAAATGCACCTACTACATTCATGAAGTTGATGCATGATGTAGTAAAGAACTTGAATAGAAAGTGATGTATTATCTTTTTTAATAATATTTTGATGTGTAACTCTAATAAGGAAGAGTACTTGGATTACTTGAGGATGGCGTGTCTCAAGTTGGAGGAGGCACAACTAATGATCAATATGAAGAAAAGTCATTTCTTCAAGAGGAAAATCACATGGGGCATGTGGTTTCTAAAATTCAAATTTAAATGAAAGCTACTAAGGTGAAGGCTATTAGGGAATGACCAACTCTGAAGAATGTTGTAGAGCTAAGATCATTTCTTGGTTTGGCAGGTTTTTATAAACAATTCATGAAAAAATTTAGTGATATTTTATGACCTATGTGTTGCGACTGGAAAAATTGATTGTTGGAAAACAAATAGATTTGGCATAGTAACCTCAATCCCAAATCCTGAGCGCCTCCAAAAAATGAAATTCAAGTTGCCTTGGATGGTTTGGAAGATCATCCAAGGACTTACAAAATGCAAAAAAGTGAGTTGAGAAAATATAATGCAAATATTACAGATTTGTAAAATGGAAAGTAAATGCAAATTTCACAAAAAATGAAACTTTAAAACTTTATTAAAATAATAAAGAATGAGTCTTAAAAATGTGTACAAGAAATGCTTATGATAGAGCAAAGGAGGATTTGCTAAGGTAGGAGTTCGAAGCCTATTGAAACTGATGTGATCTACTCCATGATTGAGGTACCAAGCCACTCCTAGTGCCTTCAAATCTCCTCTACTACATACTGTAGATCTAAATTTTGGGATATCACTAGGGGGTGAGAAAAGTGATAAATTTGGCTACTAGATTTCTCCACACTGGGGGTTGGAAGTCCCAGAAATGTGATGTTGATACCAAAAAATCCACAAGTCTCAAGGGGGGTTGCAAAGGCTACAGTTCTTCTACACTAGGATTCAAGAGAATACAAGCATGGGAGATTGCAAGAACTCTTAAGTGCTTAAAAATTTCCAACTGTGGAATTGTGAAAAAATTTTAGGAACTAGAAATTACTGAACCATGAAAAAATTGTTGAACCATAAAAAAATTGTAGAACTTATAAATGGTGTTTAAGGATTGATTTTATAGGTTTTTCTTAGCCATGAATGGGGCTAAAAATGGCTATGATTAGGTTGTAATATGGCTAGAAAATGGCTGCAAATTTCTACCTTGTATAGGTGAGATGGATGCCCAAATTTGGGGAGTTACTATATATAGTAAGTGTCTTTCCCCCATGGCCATTCCATTTACTATAAATAGTAATGGGATCATACCTTCTATGTTGGAGATGAATCTTCCACATTGAGCCTTCTACCATGCTTGTTGAAGTGGCTAGTCAATGTTGGAGTGCATGGAGTGTTGAAATCTAGCTTTTGTTACTTCCATGCTAAGGGCAGAAGGTTTCTAAGTTGTGCATGTAGTCTCCATGCTTAGGGGTGGGGAGTTTCCATGCTGAGGGGGAAACTCCCATCCCTTCATATTAAGGGTAGGTGAAATTTTCCCCTGTAGATGTTTCTAGCATAGAAAAGTGTATACACATAATAAAACCCATCAAATTACCAATTTTTTGCATTCCAAAGGAAATTTTAAGCCTCCCAAGCCTAGATATAGATATTAGGTGACTTTTTTCACCTGGGGAATGAGGCTTTGACTACTTATGAGGCATTTTCAGCCCTAAAAGTATGGAATATGTGAGATTTCCCCTCATGGATTATAATCTTCACATTTACAATAAAGCTTTGCCTCAAGTTTCATGGGGTGAAAGTTACATGATAAAAATTAGCTATAACATGTAAGTTTTTGTGGTGTTTCAATGGCTCCTCTTTGTTGGTGTTTGGAAGATTAACCCAAAATACATCGACAAAGAATACAACACACCACTATAGGTTCACCACTGATGTTTCCTCTCTACACTTGATCCAGTCTTGTTGAACCATGTTGAAGAGTGCTTGTGGTAATGGGATAAGGCTATGATAATGGTCATAGTAGACTGTAGTGCTGATTTTAAGGTCTCAAAAAGTTGTATCACTAGTTTTACGCCTTGGTAGGCCATTGAAAGTAGTTTTGATTGTTGATGATTTTCAACTACATGTAGTATGGCTTTAGATAGGAATGATTGACTAGATTGGCCAGCTCATTTCCATCCATGTCTATGATCCTGAATGCATCATTCCTATAGGCTCTAATGACAAGAAAGGATCCTTCCCAGTTGGCTAAGAATTTTTCCACATGCTCATGGATAGCTTTGAGGACTAGGTCATCCTCAATCTTATGCATGGTCAAGTTATAGCAATGTTGTCATTTCTACCTCTCTTGATAGTGTTTGATGTATGTAAGTGCTTGCATACATTGCTCCTCCACTGAGTCCAGGGCTGCTATCTACAACTCCTTATTCTGCTCATCATTGATGAAGTTGGTCAAGGCTACTCAAACTGAAGGCACCTACAATTCAAGAGGTAAAATAGTTTCAGAATCATAAATCAAGCTATAAGGGATTACACCAATTGTCATGCAATAGGTCATTTTGTAGAACCATAGTGCATAGACAAGTTGCTCATGAAATTTGCGTTTGCTATTGTTGAGCATCTTTTTGAGCAAGTTGATGATGGCCTTGTTGCTTGCTTTTACTTGTCCATTGGCTAGAGGGTAATAAGGTGATGAGAAATAATGCTTAATTACTAGGTCATGATAGGAATTTTTGGTTTCTTAGCTACTAAATTATGGTCCATAATCCATATGGTCATGGGAATACCAACATGAGCTATAATGTTATCTAGGATGAATTTGCAAACCTACTTAGATGTAGTATTCCTTAGGGGAATAGCCTTAACCCGCTTTGTAAAGTATTCAATTGCAATGATGATGAAGCCATGCCCTATCGAAGAATTGGGTGATATAGGTTCAATGATATCCAACCCCCATCATTGAAATGATCATGTTATTTGAGTGGTATGCAACTCAGTTGATGGTACATGTATGAGGTTGCTATACCGTTGGCATGTGTTGCAATGCTTAACCTTCTATAGGAAGTCATTTTCCATATTGAGCTAGTAATAGCCTAACTATCTAATCTTAGTGGCCATGGCTCTAGGTACTATATGTCCTCCATAAACACCCTTGTGAACCTCTTCTAGAACTGTTCTAGCTTTTGTTTTACCTAAGCACTTTAGGAGTATGCCACCATAAGATCATCAACATAATGTATTATTACCTATGATGACATACTACTTCAATCGCTTACATACAACATCCTTCTAAGTAGTAGTGAGGCCCTGTGAGGATTCATCATCCATAAGGTAAAATTTGATATCGTCATATCACTCCTTAGAAGGAGTAGTATAAATGATGACCACAAAGGTATCCTTAGTGTTCTGTGTTATGGGAGTACCATAGTCCATAGTTAATGTGGGTAACTTACTAAATACATTTGGCATCACACTAAGGGCTAATGTTGCAATTGCATTGGCTATGTCATTTTCATTTCAAGGTATGTGTTGGATATCAATGTTTGTGAATTGTTATAAGAATTGCTTCCCTCGATCACAATAAGCTTGTAGGTGTTTGTCCTTACATGCATAGACCTCAATCACTTGGTTGACCACAAGTTGTGAATCACCTTTTATTGTTAAGTGTCTGATTCCTAGGTCATGAGCTACCATCATTCCTTTGATCAAACCCTCATACTCCACTATGTTTTTGTTACATGGGAACTCAAAGCAATAGGCGAAGGGTTGGATTTTACCAGATGGGAGTGATATGATGGTAGCAGCACTAGCCCCATGGGCAGTTGAAGCTCTGTCAAAGTGCATGATCACCTCATAACCCTTAGGCACTTAGTGAATGATATTAATGTGTTCATTAGGGAACTCAGGATCTATGACTGCTTAATTGTCAATGGGAAAAAATTTAAGTTGTATGACTATAGCTTGGCCTTTTGTTGAGGATTGAGAGATGTAATGAAGGTCAAACTCCACAACTATGGCTTTTCATTAGGCTATATAACTACTTTCTTAGATGTTAGTTGTTATGGCTTTGAGCATGTGATCTTCACAAATGATGTTGAATTGGATTCTAAAGAGGTAGTGTCTTCACTTCTTCAATGAGAAGACTAGTGCTAGACAATACTTCTCCACTTCAGTGTATCAGGCCTCATGGGCAACTAATGCATGGCTAAGATAGTATACAAGAATCTCTACTCTATCATCACATTTATGATAGAATAGAGAAGTAATGGATGTGTTGAAGATGACAAGGTAGATGTAAAATAGTTTACCCTCTTGTAGAGGATAGATTATTAGTAGTTGTGCCAGCTCTTGCTTAATGTTTTCAAAGGCTTCTTGGCATTGAGCCATCCACTCATAGTGAACCTTTCTTAAGCAAGTGTTGCATGGGCTATAATTTATCTGTAAGCTGAATGATAAACTTGCAAATAAACTATAATCTACATTGTAATCCATGAAACTTCTTAAGGTTGGTAGTTGCTACCAATTTAGATATGGCCTTAACCTTATTAGGATCACCATGTATCCTTGCTTTAGATACTACAAAGCCAAGCATCTTACCGATCTTAATACTGAAAAAAAAATTTCTTAGGATTGAGCCTAAGCTCATACTTGAGGCATCATTTAAGCACAAGGCCTAGATCATTAGCATGGTCATTCTTAAGAATGTGGGATCATGAAGGTCATGCTAAGTTGGTGCTCTAGGTCAATCCTGATTTGGTTGTGTTCTGACAACCCATCCATAAAGGACAATAAGGCATGTTCAGCTGTAGTATTGATAACTTGATTAATACTAGGCAGAGGGAAGTCATCCTTGATAGTTACTTTATTTAGGTCTCAAAAATTTATGTAAATATGGATACTCCCATTTTCTTAGGTACTATCACTATATTGGATATCCATTCTATGTAGTCGATGACACTAATGAAACCAACTTGGTAGAGCTTTGTGATCTCATCATGAACTACCAGGGCCAAATTAGGTTTGATCTTGTGCACTTTTTGCTTAACTGGTCTAATGCTAGGGTTTAGTATGATGTTGTGTTAGACTAAACATGGGTCTAGGCCTAGCATGTCTTCATATAACTAGACAAAGGCCTTAATGTTACTTTGTAGGATCTTGGCAATCTCTTGAGGTTATTGAGGTTCTAGTGAGAAACTTAGTTTAAGGGTTTTCTCCTTACCACTATGTTTTGTGAGAGGAACTTCAACTAGAGATTCTTTAGTTATGTTACACACCTCTAGGTTAAGGGTTTTGACTAGGTTTTTAGGCCATTCTAGAGGTTTCTCTATCAAGGCTATGTGGTCAACAAGACTTTCAAGCTCAAGATCTAGGCAATCGAGGTCAATAAATCATTCTACATCACCATGAGGCCAACTTAGGGTCAAAGGTAGATTGATATGCTCCCAAGTATTCATACCTTGATCCTACATGTAAACCAAAAGCATATTCAGTGGCACTTAGGTAAAGATGAATAAATAATGTTATAAAATGCTAAACTTGAGCAAATACATGATAATCTCATGCAAACAAGGTCATCCAAGGCTATCAATAGGACAAGTCAGCAAAGTAGAATAGAGGCCAAATAAAGGTCAAATAAAGGTCAAGTAAGGGAAACTGTGAGAAATAAGGCTACAAATGATCAACTAGGATCATAATTATGCCAGTTTAAGGCCATAGCGAGCCATGATGCCAATTTAAGGCCATAGAGAGTTGTGGTCACATGGTGTTAAACGATGGCTACAAGGCTATTAGGTGAGTTTCATCATCAAACAGGGCTATTTGGATTTAGAAATCCATAGTTTTGAGGCTTCCATGCTAGGCCTCCACTATTTTCATGCTAGCCAGCATGGAAGAAGGGACCCTCAGTATGGAAACTAGGAAAATCAGAATTTGGAAAATCTAGAGGTCCCTACTTCTATGCTAGCCAATGTGGAAGAGAGAGGGCTCAACATGAAAAACCAAGATTCAAGCCAAAAAAAGGTCAAATAAGTTTAAAATGATAGTTAGAACTTAGATTTGGAAGTTGTGCATTCTCTAGCTTCGTATTGAGTTCATTGGAGTTAGTTTTGGGTGTCAAACCATGTTGAAATGGCTTCCCCCTGGGCATTTTCCACACTAAGCATAGCATCTCCAGCATGGAAGAATGGGGGAAAACATGTTCCATGGATTTAAGATCATTTGGGAGCATGTTGACTAGTTTCCTAAGCTCTTAGGACAATAGATCATGATTCTGAAAGTTTTTTTGACTGATTTTGATCATGTTTTGAGGGAATCTAAGGTTTCATCCCCTATTTCCACATTGGGGGAGTTTCTCTAGCATGGAAGATTTAGGGGAATAAGTTTTGAAGGCCAAAATATGGTCAAACAAGCATAACCTTAAGGCTATGAGGTCCTAGGCTTCCTTGGCATAGATTTTTGGTCCCTAGGCATGTCATCTTGCCACAAAAAGTGGAAAGGTAGCCTTTCCTCCTATTTCCATGCTACCCAGCATGGAAGGAATCTTCTCTATCATGGATGGAGCAAGAATCCTAGATCTAGGCCAATTTAGGTTGCAATAAACTATGCATGTTAGCTCCCAGAGTTGCTGAGGTCAAGGGCTAGGGTTTTAGGTTAGAATTTGATAGTTTTGGATATTCATAAGTGCTTTTTGGGCTTCATCTCTTTCTTCCACCTAAGGGAAGGGGTGCTTAGCATGGAAGAATTGGGAAATAGCTTTTTGACCATTTAGGACCAATTTTCTAAGGTTCAACGGCTACAATGGACGCTGATAGGATTCTAGGGTGCATGTAAGGTCATTTTATGTCATTTTAAGGTGTCTGTGAGTCCCAAATGAGTTCTCCCCTTAGTCTCTATGCTAGCCAATGTGGAAGATAGGGTTCCCAATGTGGAAGAACCACAAATCTTATATCTAAACCAATTTTTGCCTCAAAAATTATGCATATATGCTCCTAGGGTTTCCAGGATCAAGGACTAAGGTTTAAGGTCAAGATTAATTAATTTGGAGGTTTTCTAGGTGGTTTTTGAGCTTTTCCCCTTTTTTCAACACTGGGGATAATATGCTTAATGTGGAAGATAAGGGGGAGTAATGTTTTAGCCATTTGGAGTCACTCTAGTAAGGATTGAGAGCTCTATAAGGTGTGAAATTGGTTTTAGGGCTCATGTAGAGCTCTAGGTTGTTTGCTTAAGGTGTTTAAAGGACATTTGAAGTTCCTCCAAAGTTATCCCCTACTTCCATGCTAGCCAGTGTGAAAGAGATTCCACTTAGCATGAAAGAACTGAGGGACCCTACTTTTTTCCATTTTTTATTTTTTTTGGCCATGCATGCGGGTTTCTAAGATTTCCAGTATTGATTGCTACTATCTAATGTCAAAATTTGGTTATTTCAAGCATTGTTAAGTGGGTTTTGGTGTTTCCCAATTTTCTCCATGTTGGGGTTTCCATGATTAGCATGGAAGATTGGGGAGAAATATTTTTTGAGTATTCATGATTAATATTAGTAGGTTTGCGGTTCTTAGGATGTGCAAATAGGGTTTCATGACACACACAGGGCTTTCCAATGTTCGTTTAAGGTTCGTAAAGGCTATTTTAGAGTTCCTCCAAAGTTTCCATCTTTCTTCCATGTTGGCTAGTGTGGAAGAGGTGGTTCTCAACATGGAGGAACTACGGAGCTCTACTTTTTGCTAATTTCACTAGTTTTTTCTATTCATGTATGTCCATAGGGTTGTTGGAGTTGCCTATTGATGTCTAGGGTAGAAATTTGGATATTTTGAGGGCTATGAGAGGGTTTTAAGGCTTCCTCTCTTTCATCCACACTACGGCTAGGATTCCTAAAATGGATGGAATCCTCCTCAGCATGGAGAATTCAAGGGGGACAAATTTTGATCATTTCATATGACTTTCAAAAGTCTAGTGGCTTTTAGAAGGTTTGGATTGCTTCCGAAAGTTAAATTGCATGTAAACTTCAATAGTTCTAGCTCCTCCCCTTTCATCCATGCTAAGACCTAAATGCTCAACATGGAGGAATCCTTCCCAATGTGGAAGAACCTTAGGAGGTTTATTTTTATTGATTATTGTTAACTCTATTAACTTCCAGAGAGGCTATTAAGGTTCTAGTGTTAGTCCAAGGTAATCTGATGTTGTTTTCTTATTTCTGGGATCTTTCATTGGCTTTCCAAGGTAGTCCTATTTTCCATGCTAGGAATCATAGAAGAGATCTCCTATAGCATGGAAGAACCAAGAAAGTTAGATCTAGGCTAGTTCGACATCTAATTAACCATGCATGTTAGCCTTTGGGGTTACCAAAGTTGACAGTCAATGTTTAGTGTCAATATCCACCAATCTAGAGTCTCCTAGATGCTTCATGCAGTCTTCCCCCATTCTTCCATGCTAGGCATGATGACCCCAACATGGATGAGAAAGGAATAACAACTTTCTACCATCTCTGACTACTTTTGAGATTTTTGGAAGTTCAAAAGGGTTCCAGTAGGATCTAGGGGTCACCGAGCTTCAAGAAATGGCTACTTGGTAGTCAATTTATGTCATTTTTAGCTTCACCCCACCAATTGACATTGGTGATGAGATTCTTAGCCTGGATGAAGCCTCCCCTATCATGGAACTACCAAATCCCAAGGTTTCAACTACTTTCAACTAGGTTTGATGAGGTTCTAAGGTTGCCAAGAGTGCATAGAGGGGCTCTAGGTCATGTGAACCTACTTTAGGGGTCAAATTTGGGCTAGATGAGTGTTGGGTGGGGGGGGNGGGGGGGGGGGGGGGGGTGGTAAGAATGGATGTTACCCCCTTCATCCATGTTAGGCAGTATTGCCTCGGCATGGAAACTCATGTTGTCTATCTTTGTCCATGTCCTACCCCTTTTGAAAACTCAAGGTTGAAAAAAATTAGTTTTTGGTTACTAAAAATGGTAAAATAGCTATGTTTTAATGTTTTTAAGTAGTGGGATGCATGTGTCCATGATGGGCATGGCATCCCCAACATGGATGCATGGGAGTTAAGGTTGACATATTGTTCTAAGTGTCAAAAGTGGCTAAAACTTAGCGTTGATGCAATATTTAGGTCAAAAGTGATGGTGTATGGTGGATCCCATCACTTAAAATAAAAAAATTTTGAATTTTTAACTTAAATCCCACCAATCTTAGCATGGAAGAGACTTTCCCAATCCCTCCCTCTCCCCACCACCTTGCCCTTGTAGTTCAATGCACTTGAAGTTATGGTGCACTAAACTAGCAATTGGGGTTTAGAGGTGAGGGCTTAGGTTTTGGTAGAGTTTTTATTGTCAAATTTTATAAGTTTCAATTATAGTCTTCATTCTAGAAAATAGTGCATTGGATGAGAGGTTAAGAAAATATTTCTTGTTATAGAGAGCACAGATCCTCAACATGGAAGCCTACAATCTTCCATGCAGCCAATGTTGAACTTCTATTCTTCCTAGATTCCAACTATTCATAGCATTGAGCCTATCATGGTGCCCAAGCAGCATGGAGGGAAGAGCTAAAATCTAAGGATTCAAAAGGTAGATGATTAGAAAAGGAATTTTTTAGGATTGCCCAAACCTATCTCAATCCATGCTTTTTATATTGCTACTTTGAGGTAGGTAGTTCTACAAATTTATTTTTTTTCTTGCTTTTGTGTCTAGCTATTTTTCTTGTTTTGCTTACCATGTGTGGGGCCATTTTCTTGAGATCTATGCTAATAGAGGGGGTAAAATGAAATTTCAACAAAATCCCATCTCCTATTTTTGCCATTTCTACATAGATACGTGGTCTTTTTGTTGTTTTAGCCTTGGTAGATTCAGTTTTTAAAATTAGGTTTGCTATTTTCATGTTTTTTTCCCAAAATTTGGGGGTTGGGCCATTTTTCTCAAATCTAGGCTTCATTTTCATCAAAATTTAATTCTAAAAAAATTATACCCCCTTATTTTGGTATTTTTTCTAATGGGTATGAGTTATTTTAGTTGTTTTGATTATTTGTCATGGCTATGTCAAATTAGGTTTTATGGATTATAAGCATTTTGGTGATTCTTGCATTGAAAAAGCAAGCAATGATATGTATTTTTTCTTTAAAAAAATACCTAAATATTTTTAAAATTAGATATTATGGGTTTGTAGTGCTACATTTAAGCTTTCCAATGGCTATTATCTCGTTCAATTTGGCTTTGAAACAATAAAGTTATGATTATTTTCCTAAGGTTATGCAATTAGGTTCTTTATACTTTTTTAGATTTTCATGTAAATTCATGAACTTTTTCTAAGCAAATAGCAAGGGCTTTGTCCATGTTTTGGCTATGTCTAGGTCCTTGTATTTAGATTTACAATAGAGGTGGAATCACTTCAATTAGATTTGAAACGAATTTTTTATTAAGCCTATGTCAAAAGGAGGTTTGTGCCATTTTTAGGTTTTTGTCCAAATTAGTGAATTTGTTTTGAATAAATGGTAAAGGTTTTGAATTTTCATTTAGCATGGATGTTTAGGCCTCTATTTAAGCTTTCAAATAGTGTGAAATCAATTTTTTTAGAGCTCAAACAAATTTTTGGTAAATTTTTTACCAACCTTGCATGAAAAGAGGTTAATGATGACAGCTATGATTTTTTGCTAGATTTGTCTATGCTTTATGTAAAAACGGTTATGTATCTCTAGTTTTAATGGTCATGGTTGTAAATCTTGTGATTTTAAGATTCCTTCCATGGTAGAATCACTAAAATTGTAGCTTATATGAATTTTTAATGAATATTTTGGATAAACTATGTCAATAAGGTTAAATCTTGGTTGTAGTACTTTACCCCTTTGGGGATGGATGTGATTGATATGTGTAGAGATTTTCTTGTCAACTCCAATGCCTTTAGGGATTGCTAAATATGTAAAGCTTATGTTTAAAATTTTTTTAAAGAAAAGTAAAGGATTTTACTATTTTTAACAAGCTTTTTACTATGGCTATTTTTTTCTAAGTTTTAATGATTTTTCTAAGTTTATGCATCTTTTAAACTAAAGCCTAATTGTAGTTATGAAGTTTTGGCTATAACATTTTGGCTATGAAAGGTTATAATAATTCTTTTTTTGGAATTTCTTAAGCAAACTTGAATAAACACCTTAGAGATTTTTATACGGGCTAATTTCACCCCTGACTAGGATGTTTTTCCAAACTTGTTAATAAATTATAATTGGTCATAATGTTTTTGCTTTGGCCATGTAGGGTCTTCCTAAAGCCCATACTCATCATTTTGGATTTAGGGGGTATCTTATGCTATATTGGCCTCCCCAAAGGCAACACCCCACTCCCTAACATGTGTTTGGGGAAGGTATCACTATGGTTTTAGCCTAGGGCAAGGGAATTCCTTGCCTACATCCTATAGAATTACAATGTCATGTTGTGATCACATTTGTTTGAAAATGTGGTTGGGACCATAGTGGAGTCATTGCTACCTTGGAAATTCACCTGATTTCCAAGTTTATTACTGACAACGCACCTCCTAAGACAACAAGGGAAACAACATATGTGATTAGCCCCTGCTTGATTACAGAGATCTAGACCATGCCAAAGTATAGTTAATACAATGCTGAAAATACTCTATTGGTGGCACATAGAGCCCACAAATTATTCCAAAACCTACCCGACACCATGTACCATCTATAGGGGTAACCATGGTCATTGTAGTATTTTTATGTTTTTTGGCTTTATTGACTAAACTACCTTTTCTAACTTAGTTTTGTAAACTTCTTGCATGCACAAAGTCAATGATCAAACCTTAGAAGTGGCTCAAACTACCCTAGATGTATTCACCAAGGGCCCTTAAATCAAACCTATTGTGTATGAACAGTTAAGAGGGGACGTTGATGCATACACCAGTAGATTCAACCTTATCTATAAGAAGTTTGTGGATGAGAGGATGATATCCAACTAGTGGGTTGGTGCCAAAAGATCCTTGGATCAAACCCTGGTAGCTAGTACCTCTACTCAAACCACACCGAAGAAGAAGAATAAAGGTAAACATAAAGGCTATAGCTTCTAATGTTTTATAGTTACAAAACTTCTAAGTTTTCTTTTAAACTTGCTTATGTTGATGCTAAATGTGGCTTGTTGCCTTGTAGGACTCTCCACCTCTACTGATGTCACCTTGCCACTTTCAAGATGTCATGAGGATACCCTCATCCTAAAGTTTAGTTAGGTGATACCAACATAAGAGTGGCTAAGGGGACAAGCAGCTAGGTACATTCAAGCAAACATCCAACATGTGGCTTTGCTAGATTTTTTTATGGCACCTATCCCTTCCATCCCCACTATAGAGATGCTTCACATTATTGACTCCTTCAACGGAAAGGCTAATCATTTTAGCACCACCATTCAAGGCATGAAAATTGACATGGACATTGATGAGGGCCTCTTTTGTAACTTGTTTGGTGTCCAAGCCAATGCCACAAAAATAGTAAAGGAATCAGTCCATTATGAGAAAGTTTTGAAGTGGCTTGATGCCAAAATGAGCCATTTTGGAACTTTCATGGATAGTTCCACGAACCTTGATGCAAAGGAATCATGTCCTTTGTTCAAGTCTCATGCATTTCCCAAAATATTATTATAAAAGAAGGTGATCAACATTGCATAGAGATGGACCTTTAAGAGGATCCTGATAGATGGCACCAAGTTCAACTGGGTGACCGCTTTGGACATTGGTTTTAAGAATGAGATCCTTGGATTCCACAAGGACACTTCTACAATAATCCACATGAATTTTTCATTTTTCATAGGTTACTTGAAGAGGTTTGTAGAGTTTTTGGTGGTGTGAAGGAATGGGTAATGGGTTGTCCAAGATCCAAGCTAACTTTCTATGCCTTAGATGAAGCACATTTATCCAATGGTGTAGGCCTAGAAGCCACCAAAGGGAATGCATGATTTGCTATCCATTATCACCAAGGATCATGATGGTAGGCGGTGTGAGTCCCCTAATAACATGGATGATAAGGAGCTTCTCATGTTTCTAGCAAGCATCCTAGAGGTCAAATGACAACATAGGGAGGCCAAAGGGGTAGCCAAGGAGAAACTTAAGAGATCCATAAATGAAGCAACACTAGCATCAAATCAAACTATGATGAAGAAGCTTAAGTTTAAGATTAAGCCATTAGAGAAGAGAGTCATAGGTATGCTTCATTTAAGTTTTGGCTATTTTATTTTATTTTGAGAGTTATGGTTATATTATGATTTCATATGCTAATCAATTTTCTATGTGCTACAATTATAGATAGGTATTAGGTTCTGGTATCCCAAGTTGTTGTAGAGGAAGAACAAAGGTGTGTAGAAGAGGCACTTCTACAACAACTTGAGGTAGAAATAAATTATCTAGACACTTTGTTCAGTGAGGTGGTGCTAGGGACATTCTCCATCATCATTCTAGAAGAAGAAGAGGAGGAGCCTGATATGCCCATGCTTTAACACTTTCATTATATCCTATTGTTTAATTTTGGTTTTCATCCTAAAAATTTGATGATTGTTATGATTTTAGTAGTTCCTGATCCACCAATGCAGGCCCTTGTCCCTAAGTTTCACATGAAACCATGCGTAGAGGTCCTAGACAAGGTGAATTCCATGTGCAGGATGGTTAAGGATATCATCAACTAGTTGCACCCAAGATAGTTAAGGACTTTGTTTTATATACATTAGGTTATTTTTCCATGTTATGGGCTATCTTATGTTGTAAATTATGCTTATTGTTGTATGTGTAGTGTCATCTATGGAGTGGGACCCTAGCCAAGATATGGAGATTGACTTCTTGATGAATCTTCACTTTGATGTATCTAGTGTACCCTTGTAGTATGAGATTTCTACTGATCTAGCAATGTCATGTGTAAAAACCTCATGGAAGCTAGAGACATCCAAAAAATTCCTATTGAAGGGAAGTTATGGCCTTAAGGGAGAAGACTCAATGGTAGGAGGAGATGATTAGAGATCTCCAAGATGACAAGGGCTTTGTGGAAGCCCAAGTTGCTAATTCAAGGAAATTGTGGACCAAGGAGATTGTGTGGTCCCACTACTGGCATGCCATTCAAGAGAAAGTAACACTCTTATGAGAGATGGTAGAATAATAGATGTAGATGGACCTCATATCCCAGAAGGTCAAGGATTGGAAAGATCACTACACTTGATCCTAGAGTGGGGTAAGAAACAAAAGGTCCACAAGTGATAGTACAAGGAGGATCGTGAAGCCTACCTTAAGTGCTCAAGTAGGAGTTAATAGAACAACACAAGAGAGAGTTTTTCATCCATGTGATCTAGATAGAGAGTGTTTATCAAAATTTTGAGAGTACTCTCATAGTGGAGCAATCCCCTACTCCACATATTACCACTACTACAGGCGAGACCTCTACATCTGATATTACTTGGAAGCCACCTACTTGGACTATGGTAGATAGGATTGGCATCCTTTACAGTGTTAATCTTGGGAATGTTGACTAGGTCAACATGATGGAGGACTAGATCCTCCATCATTTAAAGGAAGTCCTTCCACATCTATCCCCATAAGTCATGGAGCTAAAATATCCATAGGTTTGATATATTTTAGTTTTTTTTTCAGTTATGATTTTGGATATTGATAACTATTTGGCTATGTGTTGTTGTATTACAGGCATTAGGAAACATTGTCAGTCCCAATGGTAATGGTGGGGATGCCCCACCACTTCCTCTCCTTGATGTCCCTTAGAAACCTTCATTAGCCTAGCTTAGCATGATGGCTATATATTTTTGTTTTACTATTGATGGCTATTGCTAGGCAAGACTATGTTATAGATGCCTGTTATTATTTTTGATGTTTTTTCCATGTAGTGTGGCCATGGCTATGTATGTTATGAACTCTTTAAATTTAAATTTAAAATTTTGGTTTCATTTTTGGCTATATATATTGTTCAAGTGTTGTGAATGGCTACATTGACAATTTTCGTTATAAAATTAAATAGCTAACTAATGTGATAATAGGCTAGACATAAAAATATATTAAAAGAGACATTTTCTAGTTTGATGCCATGGAGAGCACAAGCTGTATTATTTTGCCAATTTAAGGCTATGGCGGACATAGGTTGTATTGTTTTGCCAGTTTAAGGCCATGGCAAGCCATGTTGCTTTATGTTTACATTGCTAGTTTTAGGTCATGGTGGACCATGTTGCTAGTTTAAAGTCTTAGTGGATTGTGATGAAAAAGAGACATAATTTTTTGGTGATTTTTATGTTTTAAATTTTTAAAGATTATTTTGATATTTATAACATGAGTAAAAGTAAAGAAAAAGAAAGGTTGTATTAAATAAGTAAAAATGCAAATGAAAGTAGAAACTTAAGCTACATGCATAAAGAGTAAAACAAAGTACATAAAAAGGTATAAAAAATTAAGAAAGAAATGTTAGGCCACATGGCTATCGGTGCATCTGGTTATAAGGGCATGGAAAGATTAATGTGCACTTCACTTGTGCAAATTCTTCCTAATCTTTGAAAGATTAGGAAATGAGTAAGATCTACTTTGCACAAGTTTGTATTCAACATCACCTTATTTGATGATGTTGAAAGGGAGTTCATCCCATAATGCATTCCATTTCTTATCATTTTCATTATTGGGTTGTTGCTCTCTTTTTGGTTAATGGACTTCATGGCTAGGAGCTTCTTCTTGAAGCTTCACTTTAGATCCTTACTCTATGTTCACATTGTTGATAGCCAAGGGAACCATGCTATCACTACAAATGAAGATTTTACATTGTTCAATTTTCTTAATGAATGGGTGATGACATGGCCCTTAATTAAGCCAACCATGGACTTCCCAGGATAATGTTGAACCTTAGTGTCTCCTCCACAACCAAGAAATTGGCAATCATGGGGAATTACTCCATTTCCATAAAATCCAAGAAGATTAACCCCTTGACCATAACCCTAGATTCGTTAAAAGACTTGAGGTTAGCTATTGATGTAGGCTATATCTACTTACTTAGGCCCAAGAATTCAAAAATGGTGCACAAAATGATGTTAGTTACAACTCCATCATCAACATGCACTTAATGCACTTTAAACTAGCTTACACATATGGTTATGAATAAAGGAGTGCTAGTTACTTTGCCATTTTGGGGATTAATCTTGATTTTGCAATCGCGAAATACTAGGGTTGTTGACTTCTCCTCCCTTGATGATGGAGGGACCAAAACTACATGGAAGGCTTACTCATTAGTGGGGATGTCCTCACTAATGAGGATGGAAGTCAACATTTTGACTAACACCTCTCGAAGTGTGGTGGAAGTCATGATCAGGTCATACAATCTTAGAGTTGTATTCTTCTACTTGAGGGATTACCTAACTTGATCCATCATACTAAGGAAGTTTTTATCATTGGCCATGGGCTTATTATCCCAGTTGTGCTTCACTTTCTCCATGTGCCCCAAAATATGAACTTTAGCCTTAGGTTGTGGCTATTGGAACTTTTCCTCATTCTTTTAGTTATGGGTCTTACAACCCTCCTATGGCTTGTTGGTTGAAATAGGTTGAGCAAAGGATGTCAAGGGCATAGCAAATATGGGGCTGGACTTCAATGGATACACTTCCTTTCTTGTCTCTATCTACTTTTCATCCTTATTGTTGGGCCTTTTCTTATGCTTATTCCTTTACTTGGTTGAGGTCTTCTAGTTGTTAGTCATTGCTTGTGAGGAAGATGCAGTAGCATTAGCCATCACAAGAGGTTATTGTGCAATTGGTTGGACTGTAGCTTGTTGGATTCTGTTAGGCTAGGATACTTTGATGATAAAGGATCCCTCAAAGGCACTCGTGATGGTACTATTATGACAAAGGAGGATCTTAAGTTGGTGGAAGCTAAAGAATCCCTTTGATTGCAAGGGGGTACTCAAATCACAAATGGTTCTCTTGAGGATCTTTGATCATTATCAATGTTGAATGCTAAAATAATGTAAGAGCTATCATTAGCATTCAATGGGCCTTTGTAAACCTACATCAACTAATTTTGTGGCTGGACCAAGTTGGAAAGCATTTAAGACAAGCTTCCCCCTATCTATCATCCTTTGTAAGTCATCCTTCAATGTGAGGTAGAAGTTTGTGTCATGACTAGGAAGTTGGTGATAATAGAAAAACTGGTCTAGTTTGAAGTACCTAGGTAGTTGGGGATTGTCCTTTGTCATTTAAGTGGGGTCCTTGGCTATTTCATATAGCCACTTGTGTTTCGTTCAAGTGGCTTTAGTCATCTATTTGTATTGCATGTGCCCACTCTTCAGTAATTGGTCTAGCAACTCAGATGGATTTAGAGATAAGGCAGTGTACTTAGACTTGTACTTCCTTTCAAAATTGGATCTAGTTGTTGTTAATGCAATGGCCCCAGAGGTTGATGATTAGTCATCATGATCATTAGTGGGGGCCTTGGGTGGGTTGGTCCTTGACCCCTGGTTTGTCGTCTTTACTTCTTTGGTCACAATTGTGATGGTCATGTTGTTTTGTTTATTCTTCTCTTTGTCTCTCCATGTATGTTGATTTTTATATGCTACATAGGTTGGATCATGAATAACCTCTGCAACATCCTCTATATTCTTGGTTTGAGAAAATTCTTGGTTGAGGGACCATGGATCAAAGTAGTAGAGCTTGGACTTGATAAAGTTATTCATCATCCCCTTGAGTATGGCTAAAAGGTGGACCTTGGCGATGGGTTCTAGTATTTCATTTAGTAGTCCATTTTATTATTAAATGAACTTTTGCATAGGTTCTAGGGGTCCCTACTTTACCTTTATGAGTTGATCAAGCATGGTGTTAGGTTTCAAGTTATCCTTGAAACAATTAATAAACTAAGCTATCAAGTCCTCTAGAGAGGATATGGATCCTCTAGCTAATGCAGAGTACAAATCAAGTGCTTTTCCTGTCAATGACATAGGAGAAATCCTCATGATGGTATGAGGCCATAGCTACAATAGTAAGCACTTAGATCTAAAGGTTATAAGGTGAGCATTGGGATCACCTTCTCCATTATACTTGCTAAATTGGGAAATATGGATACCAAGAGGAAGTGTCAAGGGTGGGACTATAGGATTGATGAGATCATCTTGGTATAAGTTCGTAGTCTTGATAGATTATAAAGTAGAGGCTTTAAACCTCTTCAAATCCTCCATCAGGTCTTGGATCATCTAGAAGGCTTGACCCAAGCCCCGTGGATAGCCTATTGGTTGTGGGGCTTCCACATAGGGTTGTGGTATCTATTATGAGGCTTGTGGTCTCACTATGGGTTGTAGAATTGAGGAAAGAAGTTTTCTCATGGTCATATCTTATGGGCCAAATAAGGAAAAGGATGTTTGTGCTAATACTTGAGGCACAAATAGGATAAAGAGGATGTGTGATTCCTAAGTTTCTTGGGATCCCATGGTGATCAAAATGACTATCAATGATTGTACAAATTAAGGCTATGTGACAAATGGCATAGATAGGTTATAGGTCATTGGCTGTGGCATTAATTGGGTTTGATGAGTGGCTATGACCAATGTGGAACAAGCTATAGTAGGGTAGGAGGGAGTGGAAGATGGTGGCACCATGTTCATGGAGAAAATAAAAGCATTAGAGGAAGGCACTGTAACCTTGGAGGATGTTTGTTGGAAAAACCATCCTAGGATGTTTTTGGGCTTAGATTCTACCCTAAACTCATCTCCTCTTCTTGTTGTTCCTTTGAGTTAGGCTTGTCATCCTCATCCTCCATTGTAATTAATTAAGTTAAGATACTAGCATAGATATCATTGAGGGGTATTTGGTCATACGAGGAAGGGACATAGCCCTTCCCATCCCAATGTATGAGCTCAAACTCCCTTTTTGCCTTTGGTTCCACATGTGGAATTAGGAGGCCAGCTTGCATTTTTGCATAAATGTAGTAGTAACGATCTTCATTTATAACCACAAATTTAGGACTTTTCCTTATAACCCTCAAAGGTCACCTATACTCAATTGGGGTCATAGACCATCATGGCTTGTTGGTTGGGAGCTTCACCAATGAGGGTGAAAGGCAACTTGATGGATTGTTGAAAAGACATGGTTATCTTACTAAGAATGGCTTAAAACAGGCTAGAAATGATAAAATAGAAGTAAATTCCAATGAATTGAATTTAAAAAATGTTTAAAAGTAAGAAAAATGACTCAAAATGAAGTACTTACTATAATTAGCAAGTGGGGATAAGGGGGATTTATCCCTTTACCAAAAATGGAAAGCTAGGAAAGTTAGTGTTAAGCCTCACCAATGCTAGCCCCCTAACCACCTCTATGCTAGTTATGGAAAGGGGGAAAGAAGGGGGTGAGATGATGTTAATCTCACAACTTCTAATCCAATGTTGATTGGGTGGAGGGGGTGGGGGAGGGAAAGGCTAAAAACCAAAGTGGAAAGTTGGTATTTTTCCACTAGGATTGGTTTTGGTAGGCTATCAATTTTCTCAGCTTAGAAAGATGGGGGGAAGCTAACTTCCAAAAGTTTGATACTTTTCAAAAGGATTGCAACAACAACTTTAGAAACTAAAAAAAATTGATGAAAAAAAGGAAAAAAAGGGTAGAAAGGTTTCAATGTTGGCTTTGGGCACAAAAATTCATAGTAATTGCTCTGAAAAGTCAACACCCAAACCACCTATAACTTCTACATTACAATATTGGTCACAAGGGGAAAAGGGAAGCATTGATTTTTTGAGAGTTTTGTCTAAAAGAATTAAAAAAAAATCCAAATAGCAACTTTGGCAAAGGGGAAAAATAGATTTGATCATAGAAATCAAGTGGAGGCCCTCCTTCTAGCACCAAAAAACTATTGCAACTAGAAAAATTGATTGCTAGAAAATGGATAGATCCAATGCAGCAACCTTAGCCCAAAATCCCTAGGGCATTCTAAAAAATGGAATTTGAGGTACCCTAGATAGTCTAGAAGATCACCTAGGAACCTTTGAAATGCAAAACAGGGAGTTAGAAAATATAATGCAAAAATTACAAATTTGTAAAATAGAAAGAAAATGCAGATTGCACACAAAATTAAACTTTAATACTTCATTAAAACAATAAAGAATGAGTTTTAGAAATATGTACAAGAAATGCCCATGAGATAGAAAAGGAGGATTCACTGAGGTAAGAGTTCAAAGCCCATTGAAGCCAATGTGATTTACTCCATGATCTGGGAACCAAACCACTCCTAGTGCCTTTGAATCTTCTCTATTGAAAATTGTAGATCTACAATTTGGGTTGTTGCTGGGGGGCAAGAAAAGTGAGAAATTTGGCTACCAAATTACTCAACGTTGGGGGTTGGGAGTCCCAGAAATTTAGCATTGACACCAAGAAATCCACAAGTCTCAAGGAGGGTTGCAAAGGCTATAGTGCTTCCATGTTGAAGTTCAAGAGAATGCAAGCATTGGAGATTGCAAGAGCTCTTAAGTGCTTGAAAATGCCTAAGTGTTGAATTGTGAAAAATTGTAGGAACCAAAAATTGCTGAATTGTGAAAAAAATTTTGAAACATCAAAAATTGTAGAACCTGTAAATGGTGTTTGAGGCTGGATTTTATAGGTTTTTTTTAAACCATGAATGGTGCTACAAAATGGGTATGATTGAGCTATAATTTGGCTACACAATGGCTACATATTAGCTATCAAATTGTTGCAAATTTCTACCTTATATAGGTGAGATGGATCCCCAAATTTGGAGGATTACTATATATAGTAATTGCCTTTCCCCCATGGCCATTCCATTTACTATAAGTAGTAACAAGGGCATTCCTTCTAAGCTAGAGATGAATCTTCCATGATGAGCCTTCTGCCATGCTTCTTGAAGTGGCTAGTCAACATTAGAGTGCATGGAGTGTTGAAATCTGGCTTTTGTGGCTTCCATGCTAGGGGTGGAGCTTCCATGCTGGGGGAAACTTCCATGCTAAGGGGGAAAGGCTTCCAAGCTATGCATGTAGTCTCCATGGTGGTGGTGGGGAGAGGTGCAAGGGAAGCTAGTGGAGTTTCCATGTTGAGAAAAAAACCTTCATCCCTCCATGCTAGGGGTAGGTGAGGTTTAAACCCCCCAACACCCCCCCCCCCCCCCCTCCTAAATGTTTCTAGCATAGAAAAGTGTATACCCCCCCCCCCAAATAAAACCCATCAAATTGCCACTTTTGGCATTCCAAAAGGCAATTTTAACCCCTGCAATATCGAATATAGACACTAGGTGACTTTTTTCACTTGGGCAATGAGGCTTTGACCACTTATAAGGAATTTTCAACCCCTAAAGTATGGAACATGTGAGATTACCCTTCATGGATTACAATCTTCACATTTACAATAAAGCTTTCCCTTAAGTTTCATGAGGTGAAATATACATGATGAAAATTGACTATAACATGCAAATTTTTATGGTGTTTCACTATGTTTTCTTTGTAATGAAACCCAATGGATCTTTCACTTGTTGAAAGCAACGATTATCAATGAACTAGTACTTGCAATTTCATATTTTCAACAACATTATTAGGTGAACATGGATACAAGTAAACTTGCCATTGGTGGGGTACTTTCACAAGAATTTAGGCTTGTTACTTTATTTTTTGAAAATTTGAATGAGTAAAGACAAAAATATGGCATATATGAAAATGAGTTGCATGTTATTCTTTAAGCAATCAAGAATTTGATGTATTACTTATTGCCAATGGAGTTCACTTTGATGATGGACCACAAAGCACTTCAATTTCCAAACTCACAAAAGAATCTGAGTGTAAAGCACATGAAGTGTGTTGCATAGTTATAAGTTCAATTTTTTGTTGAAGCACAAAACTAGGAAAGCTAATGTGATGGCTAATGCATTATCCAAAATGCATGTGGTGAATTGTAATGTAGCTCATGTGGAAGGAATGGGTGCTTTTACTTCTTTATATGAGCATGTTGGGCAAGTTTAGAGAAGCCTCAAAGAGTCATTGATGAGTAGGATAGACCAATGGATGGACTACCATATTTAAGATAAACTATTTTTTAAGAATAGAAAGGTATGTGCTTGTACTTATTATTTTAGAAAATTGATTTTATTTGAAAAGCATTGTAGTGGAATGGTAGGTCACATGGAAAGGGATAAAACATTAAAACTTGTGGGTAGATACTATTTTGAGCCTGGTATGACAATTGAAGTTTAAAAATTTATGGAGTGTTTGACTTGTCAAAAGTTCAAAGAAGGTAAAGGAGTGCATGGAAATTATATGCCTTTGTTAATTTCCAAGGGTCCATGGGAAAGTATATCTATGGATGTTTTGAGTGGTATTCCAAAAACCAAAAATGGGAATGATGCACTATTTTGTTGTTGTAGACAAGTTCTTCAAGATAGCATATTTCATTCCATGCAAGAAGGTAAGTGATGCTTCTCATGTGGCAAATTTGTTTTCAATATGTTATGAAGTTGCATGGAAATCCTTTAAATATTTTTAGTAATAGAAATTCCAGATTCACAAGTCACTTTTGGAGGTCCCTTTAGAAAATTTTAGGGATACAATTAAAGTTTTCTAGTGCATATCATCAATAATCTAATGGTCAAACAGAGGTGGTGAATAAATCCTTGCTAAACATATTAATATGTTTATGTGATGGACAGTCAAATAGATGAGAAAACTTGTTATGTCATGCTGAGTTTTCATACAATAATGCTTTTCATATTACTATTGGAAAAAGTCCATTTTAGGTGAACTATGGATTTTGTCCAAAGATGGTGGACACTTTGAATAGCTTTGATGATGAAGCTTAACTTAGTATTAATTTTATGCAAGATATGAGGGATCTCCATGCATAAGTAAAATAAAATATTAAAAATAAGGTTAAAGAAAGAGTTCTAAAAAAGAATGAGGACAAATGAAAGTCTAATGTTACTATTGGTGACTTGGTTTGGGTGCACTTGAAGAAGAAGTAGTTGAGAGGTATTAAATTCTCCAAACTGAAAGCCAAGAAGATAAGGCCTTTCAAAATTAAGGATATGATCAATGATAATTCTTTTGAGATTGATTTACCAAATAATGTTGGTATTTCTTTTGTGTTTAATGTTTTAGATCTCATTCATTATCATGGACTAGCTAATGAGAAGACCATACAAGGTAGCATTGATGAGTTGACAAGGACTATTGATTAGTCTAAGCTTCAATGGAGAGGGAAAAAATTGTACTCAAGTGATGGAAAGCTTCTAGTACTCTAGAAGTGAAGAGGCATGAGTACTTGATCCATTGGAAGGATCAATCCATGGATCATGTTGTATGAATCCATAAGACCAAACTTCATGCGTGAAGGATCACTTCAACCCCTACTCCCTTGTTCACCTAAGTTTACTTTTTGAAGGATGAGAGAGCTAGTGTAGGGACACCTCTTATGATCCTCTTGTTCTTTCCTACATTTGTGTTTATAGGTTTTGGGCATGAAGAAGATGTTTTAGAAGATAAGAAGATGTCTTGGCTGAGGTCTAGGGTTGAAAAAATACATCTTGAGGTGAGAGGAGATGTCTTGCTAGTTTCGCTAATGTCTTGGGAAAGACATCTTGGCCTTAGAGAAGATGTCTCAGGCAAGACATCTTGGCCCTACAAGAGGCATCTTAGACAAGACTTTTTTTCAATGAAGGAGATGTCTTGGTCTTGAAGAAGACATCTCCCAAAGATAGAAGAGATCTTCCCATAGAGCTGTGTTATGAGAGAAGATATCTCTCCAGGTTTAGAGACAACCTATACAACTAGAAAAACTTCCAAAATTACCTATCCTAATTCAAGAAATAACCAAGGTAATTTGGAAAAGAATGAAAACAACTAGAAAGATGGTGATGAGACTTGGGAAAAAACCAAAGAACCTCAAGTGAGTTTAGGAAAGGTTTTTAGGTTTCTTATCTTCATGTTTTTCTTAAATATTATTATGATCCCTAATTGTTGGTGGGAAATAAATGAAGATAATGAGAGTTATGAGATGAGATTGAGCAAGGTTTGGGAGAGAATATTGAGTGAGTGCATAGAGGTAGCAGCTCCAACGTTGAGTGTGTAAACTTGTGTGTTCTAGTCTTGCTTGTATGTTAAGATCTCATTCCCAAGTTGTGGGAGAGTCTCTCTATTGATTGTGTCTTGCATTGAGAATAATCATTGTGTAACTGCAGAGTCTTGTGTTCTACAATATCATTTGAGTGTTATATGCTGATGGGTTTTATGAATCCAATTGTAATCTTCTAATCAATTAATTGAAGATAACTATTTTTCTTATTTTCTATCAAATTTTTTTTCTTTGGATAATATCTAGATTTAGTATTTGAAGGTGATTTATTTGTGAAGTGAACCTACTCCACATACTATGTTTGATACTATTTATAGTATATGCAACATGTTTAGATCAACATTGTCATGTTTATTCCATTACATTGTAGTTAAACATAAATGTTTTCATGTCAAGTTATATAAACATAAATTATTTTCTATTTCATTGGATCTAGTGGTCACAGTGATCATAAAACTTAACATGGTATCAAAGTAAGTATATGTTGATTTTAATTATTATCAACATGAGCTTAACATGGTGATTAAATAGGTAACTATAATAAATGCTATGGTAAGTATATATACTATAATGGTAAAAATTCTATCTTAGCATTTGCAAAACTACAAAAGAATTGAGTAGAGCTAATAAAGAAAACTCAATAAATCTTTTTCTTTCACATTTAAAATATAACTATCTCCTTTTAAACTGCTCATGCTAAGTAGTATAATTTTTATCCTTTAAAAATATCACAAATTTCATAAAACACGATGCAGGAATAGTGGTTTAGGTATAACATGAAATTCTATGAAATAATATGAACCTTTTCTAGTTTTCTTGAATAGAGAATTTATTGATGTTGGTTGTTTTTGGTTGGTTAAGTGATTTAATAGAGTGTGACTTTCATTCTTTAGTGTTTTCAATGAAAATTCACCAAAATATTAAATTATAAAGTTCTTATAATAATTATTTGACAAAATGCCCCACACTGGAAAAGGTGTTAAAAATAGTATGAATTTTCCATCCATTCCAACATCATGAGCATGAAGACATGAAGAAACAATGAAGAAAAGTCTTATACCTTGTGGATATTATTTAGAAGTTTATTAATTTTTGTAACTAGGACACAAAGCAATGGAAAAAATATGATTTTTAATTTTTTTTCATTGGGTAGAAGAACAAAAGTAACCTCAAATATTTTTAATTAGTCATGGGAAAATTAGAAGGATAAAAGCTCTAAAAATCTAAGGTCACTTCATAATGTTAGCTCATTTTAATGGGACAAGACTTTTCTCATGTTAATAGATTGGCCCTATGTCCAAGTCTCTACAACTTGGTTTAATTTCTCATTTTAATAACAAAATTTTACCACTAAAAATTTTCCAAATTTCTCTCATTTCATAATAGCAATAAAGCTGTAACATGTGTCAAAAACTAAGTAGAACAACATGTCTAAAAGTGAGAAATTAAAGAAAAAATATCTAAGTATTAATAAGAAACATTAGAGCAGATTTTGAATGTGCAACCATTAACAATTAGAGCTAGGTACTAATATTGAGCTAAAAATTGAGATAGAGCTACCATTGAATAATAAAAGAAAATTTCCAAAGTTCTCATAAAATTCATTGGAAAATTAACTAAAATGTCTCATAAAGAAAGAGAAGAGGTGCTTCTTAAATTCCAGGATGTTGATACTTTTACTTTCAGCTAAGTACCTACAATACTTTATTATGAATATCTATCATCTTCCATAGTGGATTGATGTCATGTAGTTGAAGCTAGAAGTGGAAGAAGTAGACTTGTTTAGCTTTGATGAAGACCATGACTTGCGAGAAAAATTAGGTCTTCTATTTGCAAAATCAATGGAGGAATGGTAGAGGATATATAAGAAAATAAGGCTTTACAAGCTTCACTTCAGGCCCAAGAAAAATGGTGTATGAAAAAGACAAGATTCAATTCAAGGAAATTACAAAGTTCTATATCAACATTAGCTCTAGAAAGGAATATGAGCACTATGAAATTTTAGAGCTAGACATTATAGAGATTGAAGCTTGATAGTTCAATAAGAAAGTGATAGGTAGAAAGTTCTGAAACCGTCTTGATTTTAGAAGAATTGTCAAGCTCTCATTGGCTAATCTAGAAAAGGCCTAGGGATATAGGAACAACATCCTAAAGGCTTCAAAGCTTAGGTTCCCTCATAGGATTTTTATTTTAGCATTAAATGTTTACTTAGGTTGAGAGATAAATTTAGTTGCTGATTATCATGTTTGGGCTTGGGTAGTCCTAGAAAATAAGAAGCATTTCTTTCTAGTTGGGTATATAAATGATGTTTACAACATAGCCTTTCAAAAATACATGAATAAGGGGTCCAATTAACTCTTAGTATTTTTTAATAGATTATCTATTGAGTGAAGCTCATGAGCCTAAAAGAATAACTCCAATTTTTGTTAATTATGAAATACAAAGAAGAGCTTATCTGGAACACCCTTGTTATGATTTCTTCCTAGTTGTCTATCAAAGGAGCTATTTTGATGCACAATTCTTAGAATTCTTAATGAATTTAGTTTGTCCTCATTTGATAAACTTGATTTTGAGAGTTTTTCCACCAAGATTTGACTAGCAAATAATTACTGAAACAAGGAAAAAAATTTCATGTAGTTGTTTTCCTACATTATCACTATATCCATATTCTTATAGTAGGATTTAAAGGAAAGGCCTTTAAGTTATTTAGATTTGTGGCTCCTTATTTGGTAGCTTTAGAAGTTGGGTGTTAGTTGTGAGAAAGTTCTTTGAGACATGATTATAAGCATAAGGAGATCTTTCCTCTAAAATTCAACTTTTGAAAATTTATCAACTCAAGGCATATAAGGGTAATGGCAAGGAGATACAAAGAGTAATGAAGTTTCCCTCTAGCTTCAAAGAGAATATATTCAACTACTAAAACTAGAAAAGTCCATCAACTAGATGAAATAGACATAGTATATCTTAAGATAGATAACAGATAAAGGGGTAAATCAAGCCAAGGATGAAGCTCTAACATAGCCAAAGAGGATTCTATCAATAAAGTTATCAGTTATGACTTGTGATACTCTAATCATTGAAGTATGCAAGTTAATGGAGGATAGGAACCATCCCTTAGCTAGAGATCTCTCTAAACAATACTTAGCTTAGATGGAAGAAAATTATTTCTATTGGAAGGTATTAGAGCTAGAAGATGTAATGCAAAATGAAAGGTTTTTCCTTGATGGAGTTGAATATGCAAGAGTTAGAGCCATAAAGAAAACAAAGATCAAATGAACAAAATCCAAAAAGGAGCTATAGTAGCAACAACATTTGAAACAACAGAGATTAAAAAAGCAACAACAATAGTAGCTACAACAAAAATAATAGAAAGAAGAAGAAAGATCATCCATAGCCCTTGATTTACTATAATGATAGTTAATGAAAGGAGCTACCCAGTCTTTCAAAGTAAATTAAAAAAAATGAATGCATCAACTTAAGCCAAAAACTACCCATAGAGCCAGAGACAAAAGCTAGGGTCATTTTTTGGTACAAAGAGAATGATCCACAAACTAGAAGATCAAAGCTTATGATGTCCCATCAGGATATGTTAGAAACTATAGCTATTATAATTAAAGATATGTGAAAAATAGCTGATAATTAGATTGCTAAACTTAAAAAATTTCTTGTGCAAAAAGAACATGAGATATCAAAGCTACAAGAGTTAAAAAGCTCCAGTGACAAAAATGAGTATCTCAAAGCAATGATTGCTATTAAGGAGTCATTTCTATTAAATAAAGAATAAGAAGTATCTCAAATGGAAGAAAGGATAGCTATGGTGAGCTCAGAATTAGAATAGGCTAGGAAGGATAAAGTTCTAGATCATTCACATCTAACTCTATGAGGTTTTAAGAAAATAATCACTAAAATAAATTATAGTAAAATGTAGATAAAGAAAATAAGGGATAATATTATAGAAATTTGAGAGAAACAAGTCATATTCATGAAAATGGAGAGAAAAGTATAAGAATTATTTGATTTAGCTAGAGTTAAAAGAGAGCTACTATCCTAGTATAGATAGGGCTTTTTGGATATGATGATGATGGCCATTACTAGAATTATGAGTGAAACTACTATGAAAAAGTTAAAATTGGAATAATTTTATTCTAATATAGGGGTCACATTAACTAAAATAACCAATTTCATAACTAAATATGGTTTGGGAGAAATAAGCACTAAAGAAGTTCTTAAGAAGCTTAATGATACTAAACCAAATACAGTGAATCAAGCTATTAATGCTCTCGTAATCATGGAAGGCTATCTCAACAGTAATCTATTAAAGGACTCTATATTCAAAGAATGGTGAGAATTTATCAAGAAACTAAATAGCTATTGAATGGCTTGTAGTTATATGAAGAAAATGTAAGGCATAGGTTGCCTTAACTTTTGTAACTGTTATAACTACCTATGGC
The DNA here is from genome assembly GCA_015680685.1 of Gnetum montanum. Classification (NCBI taxonomy): domain Eukaryota; kingdom Viridiplantae; phylum Streptophyta; class Gnetopsida; order Gnetales; family Gnetaceae; genus Gnetum; species Gnetum montanum. The sequence goes on along the minus strand of MNCI01000527.1, from coordinate 354,683 downwards.
TAGTATATAAAGCCCAGAGTAGAAACAAAAATGAGGGAGGAGGAACTTGGAAGAAAGCTTATAAAGACTATTTATATAATGAAATTTCAAATAGGTTTCATCTATATCTTTAGCATTCATCTATTAGCTAGCATTTCTAGTTGAATAGATTGTCCTATTTTGTATATGATGAGTGGCGAGGTACCCCTACACTCAACCATATGAATACGAGCGTTACACATGTGATCCAGTCGAACTCCGCAGACTAAGTGCCTACATGGCTTATGGAACACTTAAGGTTAATCATTCGTTGTCTTCCTAGAATTACTTGTATTTGTCACGGTTGTATGGTTAAGTAAGTCTGAGGTATGCGATTTTTATATCTTTTATGTTTTATCTCCTATGCTAATGAGGGAAAGGGTGAAGAGACTAAGTAACTAACTTTAACTAACTAAGTTCTAATTCCTAGCATCAGTGTCCATTCCCACTTTTTGTTTACACCCTGAACCAATGCAACCTTCTGGGATTACCAAATGCTATTCGTTATTGGGATTACCAAGCATAACGCACATGCTCGAAGCAGTTGTACTGAATGCACTTAACTAGGAGTGTTGAGGGTTGAGAGATATTCATTAACTAATAAAGAATTTAAACAATTAACAATAATTAAAGTCCTAATTAGCTTAGTCTAGGCATTGCAAGGTTTATCCAAAAGTTTGTCTTTATTTCCGTACACAAACTTGTGCTGAGGTACAATATTTGCTCGAATAAAGATCCGTTCACTTTGGGACTCCTACTGCGGGCACATGGAAATTACTCTAACTCTGGAATGGAAAAATGACAAGAGTTTGGCTAAGGTCTAGATCTAGATGGCGAAACAAGGGAGAGCTGCCTCTTATTTATAGAAATGGTGGTGGATTGCGATATCGCGTATGCGATATCACAGGAAAGGCCACAATATCGCAGCAAATGCCATATCACATCCCATCAATATAGCTTAAATATTGCATAACTACATTTGAATGAACTAAATATGAATCAAATTTTTATGCAATATTTTTTCTATGAGTCGAGGTTTAACTTATTTTTGTTATTTTGGTTGAATGAGATAGCCTCAACAACTATAACTTCTTTATCATCTTATCATAGGAAATATTATCTTCTTTATATGACTTTGAGCTTTTTAAATAACCACTCTACCTTTGTCTCTTGCTCTGTCTAGAAAATATTTTGTGATTCAACATCAGGAAGTTAGCTAATAGATAGCTCAGAATTTAAGGTTGACATTTTCTATAAAACTATTCATTTATTATATGTGTGTTGTGTAAGATTTAAAGCCAAACTCATAGGAGAGCTAATTAATTTCTTTAATTATGTTAAGAGAAAACTAGAAGGGATAGTCATAGTTATACATAGAATAGCTATTTCTTGGAAAACATTACTATTAGGTACACCTAGTCATATTAGTTCATCTAAAAGCTATTTTTAGGTCTATGTGTCTTTGTGGTACTAAAGACCAACAACCATCTAAAATGAGTTATATATATATAATTATTTTCCTGTAGCAATTACAAGTTCTTGTATATATAAGTGCTTATAACCTGAATTGCATAGAAATCATTTGAAAATCCATACTAGCACATTTATGAAAATCCACATTTATGGCCAAAATACAAACCTATTGAATGGCCAAATTATAACATGAAAACACAAAGTGATGATCTTTCATACAATTTTAATTGTTCCTTTAGCTTCATCTCAAACATCATCAAAGCTTCCTACTAAATATGCATGGAACACAGGTAGGAAGGAATTGCACATCTTCATAGTAGAATAAAAATACCTAGGAGGTTCATAGGACATGATAAGAGAATGGGGGAACAAACTACAAAACTAATCATTAGTATTAGTAAAATATTTATCCACATACACCTGAACTTACAGTTAACCTAAAATGCATAAATTGCTCATAGATGTTTGGTTTACTTATAATAGTAACATTCTCATGATGTTTAAAGAATTATACATTAGAATAACTATAAGGATAATACTAACTTAAACTAGCCCTCATGTAAGACAAGATCATCTATTGGGTTAGTGATGAGTAGTAGGTACCCCTTACCCTTGTACACATTGATTGCCATGTTTTGGGGATCGTACACGAACTTGGGGATGGCATCAATGGCATGGGTGGGAAGGTTGGTGTCAGCACTAGAAGCAGTCTCAACATGAGCATCGGTAGGAATTTGAGCCAATCCCAGTGGTAGCCCCCTATCCCGATCCCAAGCAGGCTCTTCCACATGTGCTTGTGCTGCTAGTGGTGGCGGTGGTAGCGAAGGGGAAGCGCCCATATAGCAGGGAGCCTAGCACTAGCGCAAAAATATGTACAGAATAACCATGATCAGTGTGATGGTGAACATGGCCCCCAGCATCATGAACAAGCCGTAACCCACACTTGTGCTCCACATCGTTGCCAACATCGATGATGGAGGCATGGGCAACATCGTAGAATTCGTGGTAGCAGCGCTATTGCTGCTCATTGCCACTCTGATTCTGAGGGTTGTTAAGGTGAGCCACAAGCTGGAGAAGAAAAATTAAAACCAAAACCTTAACAAAGCCCAATGTTGCAAGATGACCCCCCGATCACCTGCAACAAGACATAAGCTTATCGCACCCTCGGGACGACAGCTGAAAAAGGAGACCAATACCATTAACTCAAAGAGAAACCATTTAGAAAAAGGTAATATTATTGATAAAGCCTAGTTCTCGACATTAAAGTTGAACAATACTAGCAATAGAGCATTTCATATCGTAGTAAAATTCAGTGTAGTTTGTGTTTTGATACCAAGCATCTAGGTGACATTTCCAAATAAAGAAGATAATCTCAAATAAGAGGATTTTCCAAAATTTTTGAAGGTGATGCTTAACACAATTATCTTGAAAGATACATTGAGGAAAACCAATAGAATGGTTAGGAATGAAGACTTGGAGAGATTGACACCATTTCCAAATGTGATGAGAGAATGAGCAATCCCAAAAGACATGTTGAAAAGAGTCATTCGCTTTACAAATGGGGCATTTAGGATGATCAATTCCTAAGAAATGAAGCCTATGTCCGATGGGAAGACCTTGATGAACCAAGGACCAAAAAAAGAAATGATGCTTAGGTTGGGCCTTGGAAGTCCAAATCCGTTGAAAAATAGTTTTCCACTAGTGGTCCACAAGATGTAAACTCCAGCGTCTATTTAGAGTGGAGAATTGAAAATCTTGCGCATGAAACCAAGATTTTGCTTTAGAGATGCGTAAAGAGCGAAGAGGGGAACCATCAGGCCAAAACTAATCATCATACCAAGGAGTATTAGTATGCAACTTATGCACAGCAAAGTTGGAGAGAACTTGCTCAATTTGTTGGTAAATGATAATATCTTGTCTTTGAAACCCCCATTTTACTTTCGCATGTGTCCAAGAGAGGGTAGGAGAATCATTTCTAATAGTATATAATTGATTAATATGGTGGAGATTGTGGTCAGGAAAAAAATTGGCTCTATGAGAGAATTCATCATAAAGAAAACCTACATTCTTTTTAAAAATAGAAGACCACCAAATCGAGTGTGTCAACAGAGAATGCAAGCTTATCTGGGAAGGTTTCCATTGCAACAAACCTCTAAGTTGGCTCCAACACTGCCATATTTTCTTAAACAAGAAAGAACCTTTGATCTTTTGAGAGCCTTCACTAATTATCCAATTGCTCCAATGAGTATTTTTCCATCTATGGTGAATACCAAGACAAGAGATGTTATGCCTAAAAATGATCTTCCAAGCTTCATCTCCTTCAATACACCAAGTCACCCATTTGGAGGCCAAGAGAATACTCTGGAGCTCAATAGAGGCAAGGCCTAAGCCCCTGTGTTCTTTACTTAAAGTGCAAGTATCCCAAGCTACTTGATGAAAAGCTTTGTGATCATCCTTATGCCCTTAAAGGAAATTCCTAAGAATGTTGTTAATGCATTGAAAGGAAGATTTGGAAGGAGCCATAAAGGAAGAGTAATAGACATGAGTGGAGTTCAAAATATAATTAACTACGATAAATCTACCTGCAAGAGATAAGGGTTTAGAAGCCCATTTCAAAGCTTTATGTTTTACCTTTTCCACCACATTGTTCCATATGGTAGTGGGAGTAGCAAATAAAGCAATAGGGATGCCTAAGAGGGTGAAAATATCAGTAGGAGATAGCCACTTGATATCAAAATGATAAGTCCAAGGAGGCCTAAGAGAGAAGCTAGATCGGATGGCTTGCATTTTGTTCCAATTGATCTTAGCTCCTGAGGCTCCATAGTAGATATCTATGCAGTGCAAGGCAGCATTAAAATTGTTATGGTCCTCAATAAAAGTGATAAAAGTATCATCTGCAAATTGGCTGTAAACAAGATCCTTTCCTTGTTGTGGAAGAGAGATACCTCTTAGCCTCATAGATTCATTATGAGATCTAAGAATAGCTCCAAGAGCATCAACAACTAGATGAAAAGATAAGGGGCTAAAGGGCACCCCTGTCGAACTGATTTTTGAAGCTCAATGACCTTAGAGAAGGTTCTGTTAATGTAAATGACTGAAGAGGCCTCTGATAAAACAAGATCAATATGTCTCTCAAAAACATTACCTAAGTTATGATGTTTGACTATACTTTTTAAAAAGGACCAATCAAGCATGTCGTAAGCTTTAGCAAAATCAAGCTTAAGAAGAATGGTGTTTTGATTAGTGGAAGAAGCCCAGTGCAAGCCCTCAATAGCAGTAACAATGATGTCTAAAATATACATGCCTTGAACAAAAATGGTTTGCTCTTTGCTTATAAGATGAGAAAGAAAAGGTTTAAGTTTATTAGAGCTTTGGCAACTATTTTATAGATAATATTTAAAAGAGTGATAGGGTGCCAATTACTTATGCTCATATGATCTCCTGACTTGGGGAGAATCTTAATAATACCAACATTAATCTGCTTACCAAAGGACCCTTCCTTAAGAGCTTCCTTATACACACTATAAACAATGTCTTGAAGAGTAGGTCAGAATTTCTTAAAAAATTTTGTGGGAAGGCCATCCATACCAGGGGCTTTACCATCGTGGAGTTGTTGAAGAGCATTACCAAGATCATATTTGGAAAGAAGAGAAGAATCACCAAATATGGAGCAATTAAAAAGAATAATAGCTCCTAAGCAAGTATTAACTGCAGTGGGGTCAATTGCCTCTTTTCAAAAACTTCAAGAGTAGAACTCAAAGAAGGCCTGTAAAATGTCATCCTTGGAGGTGAAGATATTATCTTCGACTTGAATGGCTGGAATTTTACGGGATGGGTTCCCCCCTTTGAGGAGACAAAAAAAAGCCATTAGTAGCCTGGTCACCCATGCGGAGCCAAGAGAGACGAGCACGGAGGTGAGCACCTCTTACTTCATAGTGATCCATTATATGTAGGTTCTCCTTGGAAAGTTTCAAACGACTAAAGTGAGCCTCAGTAACTTCATCTTTATTAATGGTATTTTGAAGTAAGGAGATTTCCTTATGAAGGTTGGACTTGTGAGAACTTAGTCATGAAGCCACCAATTTACCCGCATGTTTGGAAAATCGTTGGAGGTAGGTACAAGCATTAGTCCACCAATTAATCCAACCATCTTCACCAAGGGGTTTAGGATGAAAATTCCATATTTTCATCAATAGAGAGAAAATGGATTTACTATGAAAAAAGGCAATGTTAAAAATATAAAGATCGTTAGAAGAGTAGGAGTTACTAGAGTGGGAGAGAGACCAATGAATAGGATAATGATTTGACAAAACCTTGGTATAATCTGCTTGGATAGGGGCATCGTTGGTAGAAGTAAAATGAATAAGAGGATTTGTAGATAGATAAACTTGATCCAACCGAGAAGAGATGTAGGAAGCACCATGTGTAGTGTTACTCCAAGTAAACCAGTTAGAAGTACTAGAAGAGGAGTAGTTTTCATTAGCTTCTTGCAACTTTAATTAACGTTTCAATGAGAGCCACTCAGAAAGTTCCCTGTTATCTAAACCACCTCTTTGTCCTCCAAATTTATCCTTTGGATGCTCAATCATGTTGAAGTCCCTTGCAATAATCCACTTAGCTTTGGGTAAGTTGTGCTTGAGCCAATTCCACAAGAGCTTCCAATCAGTTGAGTGACAAGGAGCATAAATGGAGACAATCCCTAAAATTTCATTAGCATATCGTAATTGAACCCAACTATAATGCCCTAAATTATCACAACTGTGATCAAGAACAAACTCCTACCACTTATTATGGAGAAAAATTATAGTCTCCCCTTTGCCATGTTCATGGTGAGTAGAAACATAACAACTATTGGGAAAAATGCTTTGGCAGTAGATTTGAAGATTGAATCCTTGGATTTTAACTTCTTGAAGACAAACAATGTCAAAGGAATGTCTCTGAATATAATATCGAACTATATATCTTCTACGAGGGTCTGAGAGGCCTCTAACATTCCATGAACAACACTTCATTGGTTTTGTGTAGAAGAAGGAGGATCCTCCTCAACCACCAAGGCCTTAAAAGAATTCCTAGATTCAAAGTTGTTAACTAGAGGATGCCAAGCACTTGCTCTTTTGCTAATGGACTAGCTAGCACTAGTCAAGGATCGATGCCCTTTAGGGAAAGCACTAAAGATAGGGTTATCTCGTGTGACTGAGGCATAAGATTTCTAGGTAACATGCTCCCAGCCACTAGTAGCGTCTTTTGGGGCCCCTTGTTGGTTAAGAGGAGTCTTAGTGGCATCAGTATCCTCGATTTTCATATCTTCCACATTGGACACCTTAGAATCTGAAGAAGGATGTTTAGTTGTGTGAACCTTGACAGTATCCTTGCCTATGTCCTAAGATATGTTTTGATTTTTTAGTTCTTCACTAACTTATTCTGCTAAAATTCGCTCGGCTTCAAGCTTAGCCAGTAACTTTGGACATTGAGCTTTACAGTGGTTCAAATCAACAATAGTAACAACGGTTAGGAAGTGTAAGATATGAAATTTTTTGAACAAAAGTCTTTCCTTTCACATTAACTTCCAGTGAATCAGGATGCAGCTTTTGCATATCTATTTTAATGCACACTCTTCGAGTTGGTCATGGACGGAAACCTAAAAAGGCCTCCATACTGATGACTTCCCCAACTTGTGAAGCAAGGATATCAACATGGGGAGAAAAATGAGGAGGGAGTCCTGGAAATTCAATCTAGACTGGCAAAATAATTTTGCATGCTTTTTCAGGATCAAAATCCTTCTTCTAGGGTTGAAGGACTAAAAAGGATCCATAAACATCCCAAATTGATTTTTGTTTCACGAACTCTGCCATAGCCTTAGTTTCAAAAGCTAATAGAAAAACGTCTCTCGTAAGATTGGAAGCCAGGGTTATTCTAATATTACGAGGTTCCCAAATTTTTTTAACCCAAGCCTAGAACACTGAGGCAGGAGGAATCCTACCAGTGAAGAAGCCAATTGTGTAAAGGTAAGTAAAGGTTTGTACGGTTTGGTCAAAGATGTCTTCAGGGAAATCAAAACATAAAATAGTATCATTAGCATCCATGTTGGTGGACCTGTCAGTAGGCTATGAGTCAATGTTGGAGGATTCCATTATTTTAGATTTTTAGGGGGGACGAGCCCTGAATTTATAATGCTGACTTGGATTGGTACCCTAGATTTTTGTTAAATGCATAGTCACTTGGATTTTTGTTACACCATAGGGTAGCGTGTAGCACACTGCAAATCCTAGAAATTTGATATCTACATTATTTTTTATTTAACACGGACGTTCCCTCAACATTCCTAGAGCAGAATCCCCTACCAAAATGGACTATTTCCTTTTCTTGTTAATCCTTGCATGTACAGCTAAGAAGGTGAAGCCTGTGCCATGCCATCCATTTCACCCTAAGTTATGGGTTGAGTTATTGGAAACTCTAAGTTATACAAAATTCTAATTGCACTATATACCTTACCTATGTTTGACTTGTCTTAAATTCCCAAGTTCTAATACCCTCACCATATTATTTTTAAGTTCCTAAGTTCCAATACCCTCACCATCTCTTTTACCCTTTTGATGAGACTCCCAAACTAGCCCACCTGATAAGAATTTCAAACTAATTAGTAATAATTCAACAACATTTTCAAGTAGAGACATATATCTTGTCCAAATTAAACTTGAGTATCATTATGGAAGACCATTACAATGGAGGTGTTTAAACTAAAATAATTGAAACATTAAAACATAGAAATTTATAATTCAATGCTAGCTAAGAAAATCAATCCCAACTAATACCACTAAATTAACATCTCATTATTAACTTAACTTAAGCAAGCATTGTTATGAATAATATGATCAAATAATACATAATATTTCCAATGCTAATAAATTAATTTTGACCAAGAGGCCAACACATATGGCATGATGGGGGGAAATGGGAGTGAAATTTGTTGCCCTCCACATCACACACCATGTGCAAGGGAGCCAAAGAGTCATTGTAGGGGAGCCGAAGAGTCATGCACCATGTGTAGGGGAACCAAAAGAGTCATTACAAGGGAGCCAAATTTGAAAAGTCAACCAGAAACAAGAAAGAAATGGGAAAAGCAAAATGTAAAGCCTAGAAAGGCATAATAGGGTTTTTGTGCTAAAATTCCTAGTGGATGGAGAGCACTACTTCATGCAAGCACTCTACACGAAGCTCACGATGACACTACAGATAGTGGAGGTGAATTCAAATGCATGAGCTTTGGTCACAACGAATGATGGTTGTTTCTACTCAAATGGCCTTGATCTGACTAGATGCAGTAGCAGCCACATTCGCATTTCCCATCATTGCTTAAGGAGGTCAAAAATGTAACCCTAGCGCTTATGCGCCTGAGCGTGCCAATGGTGGCCACCATGTGCAGCCAAGCCACCATAGGCAGAATGCTGTTGGCCATGGCACACACTTATCGCATCATGCACTGCAACTACAAATTTCTATACAGTAGCACCATCGACATTAACATTGTCGTTCCATGTGTTTTTCATTCTCTATGGATTTCATTCTCTACTAAGTTAGCGCTAGGGGAGGAGGAGAGCATGTGTCCATTTCTGCAATTCTTGTGTAGGGACAAGGAAGAATCAATTACAAGAATACTAACGGGCACATGAAGTTGTAGGATGAACATGGATATTACAATGACATGTTGTAGAAGTGGCAGCAGCAATGTGGCTGTAGTTACGCGGTCGCTATGAATTGTGTTTTGCTAGGCCCCGATATCAAATCCTCGATATCAGGTATGCGATATCATAGCCGAGATAACAATATTGAATACACAATATCGTGATTCGTGATTCCTTTGTAGGCCTATAAATACCACATTCGAGTGCACAGGAAAGGGGGAGTCAGTAAGTATAAGTGTAGAGCCTTTTTTGTCAGTTTTCAATTGGTTTCAGTTCTTTCCCTAGTGCATGCCCATAGTGTGATGATTGTAATTGTATAGAACCTTTATTCAAGTGTGACATATTTGGACACACACATATTTATGAAAATTTTGTTGCAACAATAGTCACTTTCATGGAACAAAAATGGATTCAAATTATCAAGCTTACTTCTTTATGTCTTGCCTCATAGAGAAAAAAATTGTGACATACTCACATGATACGATTGAGCTAAGATTTATAGCACCATGCTTATGAATGAAAATAAGCCCTAAGAGAAATTTTATGGGGAAATGCTAATAAGATTAAATTCATTTTGATCAAATAATCTTCATGGAATGGAAGAATTTAGGACTAAATAAATTACTCAGAAAATTATGGTCTATTGATTATATAAACTCATGAATCTTTAGCCAGTTCGAAGAGCTAGGGTTTCAAATTATATCCAACCTCATGTAGAATACCTACAAAGATAGAATTTTTACAAGCTTAATGTAGCCCTAGGAGAACACTTTTGGAGTTTCGAATATGGATTCATAGGGCTTAAAGATTAATTTCATATCAACATGATATAAGTGTTAGAACAAATAGTTTGGTGCAGAAAGAAATCTTATCATTTCAGGGAAAGGGGCTTGATCTGAAGTTGACTTAATTCTCCCAAATCATTTTGAGTAGGAAGAGAGGTTTAATAGAACCAAAAATTATCTTCATGGACTATTTCCAAAATCATTTTATCAACCATAAGGAACCTAATTGATTGTAGGAAAAAGAAACCAATTAGTGCTATTGCCATGTTAGCTCATAGAACAAAAACTTGGCTCTACAAAATAGTTCTATTCAAGTTAGCTTCATAGGATTAAAACATGGATTAAGAGTAAAATTAGCCTTGTATGTAAATCCCATGTAATACATAAATCATCTTGCAAAGAGGGTTAATAGAACAATGAACTAGTTCTACAAAAAGAGTGAAAGTGGTTCTATGTGCCATGTCCTTATTCAAAGAAGGAGCTCAAAATTAAGCATTGTTTGTAGAACCAAAAAATGTTACTGTTTGTAGATTCCTATTGACAAACACATAAGTAGTTCTACCAAGTTAGCTCTATTAAGATAAGAGGATTTGTATGGTTAAAAAATGATACTACAAGAAATGTACTTTTTGACTTTGCCACATTAGCTCATTATATGGCATGAATTCATATAACTAGAATGTGATTCTATGAAAGGCCTCTATAAATGAGAAGATTTCATGAGGTATGTAAAAAGACTCTTAGGACTTTTCTATGTCAGATTTTTCAAGAGAAACCATAGAACAAAATTTGATTCGACAAAGAAAACCCAAGATGGTTCTATAAGTCATTATAAAGCAGGATTGTATGTATGAAAAAAATCTAATCTTAGACACAATCTCATTCCCTACTTTGACAAGTCAGTGTTCAAAGTGAGATCACATGTCGTAATAAGGGAATTTGGTTTCATGATTCATAGAACCAAAATTTGATTTTTCAAACAAGTGCAAAATTAGTTTTGCGATGTCAAATCCTTTGTAGAATAATTCTTATTTTCTCTCTCAAGTACCATTGACCATTTGTATTCTAAGTATGAAATTTATGTACAACTTGAAGCACCAACTACCAAAATATTTTATGATCAATTGTACTAATTCTAAGGACCACTAAAACCTTCTCAATTCTCTCAAAACCAAAGGCAACTTGAATTTTCATTGAATATTCATTTTGCAAGTCATCAATTTCTATTCTGAAAGTTGAAAAGTCATATTCAAGATTCCTTTTCCAAGAAAAATTTGAATCATCAAATAAACTCTAATTAATATGAATTTTTTTAGTCTTATAGATTGTAGAACAAGATTTTAATGAGCCCAAGTTTAGCTCAAAATTCATTGGGAACACAAAGATATTGTAATTTCAAATTTAAGAAAAATTCAATCTTTTCACAAACAAGTCACCCCCTTTTTTTTATTTGAATGGATCACCCTCATTAATGGCCCACCCTCTTTATTTTGCATTAGTCTCAAATGGATTTTCCCAAATCAAGAAGTCATCTCAACTAGTAATAAACAAAAATCTTGATAATTGGTATTGAAGCCAAGGAACTCATGACTAACAATCAAAAGAAAGATAGTGATGAAGTCTTTGATGATGTGAAGCAAAATTTATTGCAGTGGAAGATTGTATACAATATATCTTATGGCTAACAAAATTATATGAACAATTAAATTTTAAGGTTGAGTTGCCCATAGATATATTTTATGACAACACAACACATATAATGCTTTCCAAGTTGCATGTTCTTTATAAAAGGTCTAAAAACATTGACATCAAATATTCTTTATCAAACAAGAAGTAAAGGAAAGTGCTATTAATCCAAAATATATCAAATATATAGAAAAATTGACTGATATTATAACAAAAAGACTTTTTCCTTATAGAAATAAGTACCTTAAATCACAAATTGGCATCAAAAAGATCAATGAAGAAAAAGGAGTTCTCAGCACTATGTCTCAATATTCAAAATCCATAATAAAGGATGGAATGTTAGAAATAGTGTAAATTTTTCATCCATTCCAACATCATCAACATGAAGACATGAAGAAACAATGAAGAAAAGTCTTATACCATGTGGACATTATTTAGGAGTTTAGTAATTTTTGTAACTAGGACACAAAGCCACGTAAAAAACATTGTTTTTAATTTTTTTCCTTTGGTTAGAAGAACAAAAGTAACCTCAAATATTTTTAACTAGTCATGGATGAATTAGAAGAAGAAAAGCTTCAAAAATCTAAAGTCACCTCATAATGTTAGCTTATTTTAATGGAACAAGACTTTCCTCATGTTAATAGATTGACCTTATGTCCAAGTTTATACAATTTGGTGTAATTTATCATTTTAATAACAACAATTTTACAACTAAAACTTTGCCAAATTTCTCTCATCTCACAAGCAATAAAACATTATTTTTTGTCTCAAGTACAATTGACCATTCATGTTCTAAGTATGAAATTTATGTACTAATTGAAGCACTAACTACCAAAAGCATTTATGATCAATTATACCAATTCTAGGTACTACTAAAACCTTCTAATTCTCTCAAAATCAAAGGCAACTCAAATTTTCATTAGGTATTCATTTTGCAAGTCATCAATTTCTATTCTAAAAGTTGAAAAGTCTTATTCAAGACCCCTTTTCCAAGAAAAATTTAAATCATGAAGTAAAGACTAATTGATATAAATTTTTTCAATGTTATAGATTCTATAACAAGCTTTCCAATAAGTTTAAGTTTTACTTGAAAATCATCTATATGAAAAAGATATTGTGGTTTCAAAATCAAGAAAATTTTAGTATTTTCATAGATGGATCGCCTCTATCAATAGCTCGCCTCTTCTATTTTGCATTTGTCTCAAATGGGTCACCCTAAATTAATAGGTCATCCCCCACTAGTAATAAACAAAAATCTCAACAAGTGGTAGAGAATAGTCACAAAGCACATCTAAGAGTAAGTGTGATAACAAAACATCCCCTTGAAATCTTCAAATCATGAGTTATCTGAGTTACCATCACAACCATTAGCACTAGCATCATAGCTCAAGCCTTGTAATGGATCTTTCCATAGTGAGGGCTCATCGTCCACCATGAAAAAGTCCTCTAACAAAATCAAAGTCCACTCTTCCATGTTAGCTTACCATGAAGCAATGACAAATAAGTCATGCAGCTTCTACTTGTTGTTGACCAAGTAAGAGCATGTTAGATATGTAGCACCAAGAATTAGTGTTTAGTATCATCATTTTGATTTGAATTGAGAAATGTAGTTGGTGGATAATCACTTCTTTGCAAATTTGGTAAGATCACTTTTGACTTCATTTATGAAGTTTATGATGTTAAAAAAACAACCCCTTGTAGAAAAATTTGTTCATACCTATAATGATGGCTTATTTATTTTTCAATACGGAAAGATATTGCAGCTAACATTTTCCAAATGGTGAATGATAAGTTTGCACTTAAGGAGGTTACTTTCCTAAGACAACATTTAATTGAATGATTTATCAATAATGAAGGCTAGAATAATATGTATACAACTTCCACAGCTAGAGTTTTAATTTCATTCCTAAAGATGTTGCACTTTGGTTTAGCAGAAATCATTTTCTATTATGTATGCATCAAGGATAGAAAGAATTCCATCTCTTGGCTTTTTCTAAACCTACTCTACACCATAATGAAAGAGGATAGTCATGTGGATGGGCTCTCCATCCTTAAAGAAGAGATAAAAAATTAGGCATTTAGGTATTATCATTTATCCTCTCCTCACTTCTCTTATGGTTATTTATTGTCCACCTTTGTAAGAATATTTCAAAATTTCTAGTTGTTGGACATCACTACAATGGTGAAAAACTGAGATAAAAATTTGGTGTTAATGGTAGTTGCTACAACATTTTCCAAAGAAGAGCAAATAGTCATAGAGGCTCACTTGCTAAAAGAGTTAAAAGAAGTACAAACAGAGGGGTAGGATGTACCTAAAAGTAATGATTTGTTACCATCTACATCACTATGAGGTGGTTTATATTAATTATTTATTAATTAACTTTTAACTAATCATTGTATCTTTCTTTAATTATCATGACACTTTCCTTATATCTGTATAGACCCTTGAACATTTATGTCTAAACATCATGAAAGATATACAAGATAAATGAGTCACTTCAACTCATATCTCAGATCGTGTTCTACACTATTTAAAGTGTACACAACATATAAGATCAACACTATGGTGTTTATTCTACTAAAGTATAGTCAAACTTAAATGTTATCATATCACCTTATATTAAGATAAATTGTTATTCTATTTCTTTGGACCTAGTGGCCATGTTGATCATAAAGTTTAACAATGAGGACATTGGCCATTTTTGTCTTTTGAATGGAGATGAAATGTTTTATTCTACCTAGTATCTTAATATTCTATAATGGTCCACGTCTTAATAAACATAGCATATTTGGATGGCCACTTTTACTAGCTACTGGTTTGCAAAGCATAAATCCAAGTGTTTGGCCTTTTCCTTAACAAATTATCTAGTCTTCCAAGAAAGGCCTAGGACCCAAGAATGTTGACCCTCTTTCATCTTTGGATTGTATTGTTCTAACTTTCATTAATCTTAAGATCATTGAGTAATTCTAGTAAAGAACAACTCAAGCCAATATTATAGCTATGTTCTACACTAATAAAATATGCCCATCTCACATTCTAGAGCTACCATAGAATGCCCTCACAACACAAAATAAATAAAGAGCACATTCAAGAAGCTTCACCTTTAGCAACATGAAGAAGTTTAAACTTCCTCAAAGTGCCTTTGAAGTCTTGAAGGATAATGATAACAACGATATAATGTTGTCAAATTATAATGGAAACTATAATATGTGTTTTAAACTGTTCACCTCTTCGTTTGTCATATATAATACCTGTGTTTCATAGGAGCATCCTCTTGTCAAAATTTCCTTGTTCCTTTCATTTCAAACCATACAAGAATGCCACCAAAACATTATTTTCACATAGATCACTCAACATCTTTTTAAAACTATGGGGAATGTATTCCAGTAATCCCCTTTGAACCCTTTTGATTTGAACTATGAGGATACATAATTTGAACCTTTTTAATGCATGCTATGAACCCTTCTAATTTGAACTTTGAAATGTAGAGTTTAAATCCTTTGAATATAGACTTTGGGTTTAAAGATAAAAATAAAATCCAAACCTTACTAAAAGAGGCTATTAGAAATAAATTTTAAAAGCCAAAAATAAATCAAGCTATGTATATGTACTATTTTCTTTGTTTGTAAATCAATAAAATTATATTTAATATTGAAGAGTTGTATGCATTTAAGTTGTAGGAATATGGTTTTCATATGTTTTTGTTTTCTACCATAATTTTCTATATATTTTATAAAGTTTTAAACATTCACATTCCATGAGTCTAGCCTAGCTCCCATAAAATAACCATCATTCTCAAACTCATATGGGTACATGTTATTGTGTTTGTATGCTTCAGGGCTCCCAACTAATGTGAAACATAGTATACTACCAAACAAGGGTATCGTTGTTTCCATTAGGCAATTACAAAGCCTATGATGTGGTTGGTAAGGACATGGGTATGTATGTTGTGAATTTTTTATTGATGTACATGGATAATGTGTCATCATGCTCACGAATGTGTTTCATGTTGACATGAATGCAGACTCATGCTAACAATGACAAACTACGACTTACATATGCTTGCATTTCCTAATGTGCATTGTAAACTATGAGCCAGTGTGACTAACATCCCACCATAACCCAAACCAAAAGGCGTTCAAACCTTCTGGAAGGGAACAACTGCTTGGAGTTTGAGGCTACCAGAAGACAAATGATCATTCGAAAGGCTAAAGATCATCCAAAAGGCATTCAAACCTTTTGAAAAGAACTAATTAATTAGAGTTTGTGGCTTATGGAAGGTAGAGGATCATCCAGTAGCAAGTACTACAAAAACTACAAGGTAGTGTGACTAACACCCTTTCACAATCCCAACTAGAAGATATTCAAGCCTTCTAAAAGGGAATAATTTCTTGGTGTTTAAGGCTACTAGAAGGTAAAAGGATCATTCAAAAGGCAAAAGATCATTTGGAAGGCATTTAGACCTTCCAATAGAAAATAATTGGTTGGAGGTTATGGCTTCTAAAAGGAAAAGGGTCATTTGGTAGCAAGTAATATGTAAATGCGAGAAAGTGCAACTAGCATCCACCTATAGTTTCAACCAAAAGGCATTTAAACATTCTAGAAGGGAACAATTTCTTGGGGTTTGAGGCTACCATAAGGAAAATGATCATTAAAAGACTGAAGATCATAGGGAAGACATTCATGCCTTTTGGAAGAAAATAATTAGTTGGAGTTCATGGCTTCCGAAAGACAAAGAATCATCTAATATAAGTACTATGTAAACTACAAGGCAATGTGAGTAGCACACTCTTGCAGTCCCAACCAGAAGGTATTTAGACCTTCTGGAAGGGAAGAATTGCTTGGAGTTTAAGGCTACTAGTAGGTAGAGGATCATTCAAAAGGCAAAAGATCAATCCAAAGGCATCTAGGCCTTTCAGTAGGGAATAATTGATTGGAGTTTATGACTTTTGGAAGGCAAAGGGTCATCCAATAGTAAGTACTGTGTAAATTGCGAGGCAATATGACTAGCACCCTCCTGCAGTCCCAACCAGAAGGCATTTATACCTTTCAAAAGAGAATAATTGCTTAGAGTTTGAGACTATCAAAAGGCAGAGGATCATTCAAAAAGTTGAAGATCATCTGAAAGGCATTTAGATCTTTTGAAAGGAAACAATTGGCTAGAGTTTGTGGCTTCTAAAAGGTAAAAGATCATTTAGTAGCAAGTACTACATAAACTGTAAGGCAATGCAACTAGCCCCCTCCCACAGTCCCAATTGAAAGATATTTGGACCTTCTAGAAGGGAATAATTGCTTGGATTTTAAGGCTACTAGTAGGCAAAGGGTCATTTGGAAGACAATAGATCAATCAGAAGGCATCCAAGCTTTCTAGTAGGGAATAATTGATTTGAGTTTGTGGCTTCCAAAAGGCAAAGGGTTATCTGGTAGCATGTACTACATAAACTATGAGGTAGTTCAACTAGCATCCCCCTGGAGTCCCAACTAGAAGGCATTCAAACCTTTTGGAAGAAAACAATTACTTAGATTTTGAGGCTACTAGAATGCAAAGGGTCATCCAAAAGACATTCAAATCTCTGGGAAGGGAACAATTGCTTGGATTTTGAAGCTACCATAAGGTAGAGGATCATCCGAAAGGCATTTAGACCTTCCAAAAGAGAATAATTAGTTGGAGGTTGTGGCTTTTGAAAGGTAGAGGATCATCCGGTAGCAAGTACTATGTAAATTGCAAGGCAATGTGACAAGCACCCTCCTGCAGTCCCAACCAAAGGCATTCATAGCTTTTGGAAGGGAACAATTGTTTGGAATTTAAGACTACTAGTAGGTAGAGTATCATTTGAAAGGAAAAAGATCAACCGGAAGGTATCCAGGCCTTCTAGTAGGAAACAATTAGTTGGAGTTTATGGCTTTTGAAAGGCAAAGGATTATTTAGTAGTAAGTATTGCATAAACTACAAGGAAGTGCAACTAGCACCCTTCTGTAGTCCCAATCGAAAGGCATTTATACCTTCCAGAAAGAAATAATTGTTTAGAGTTTGAGGCTATTGGAAGGTATAGGGTCATCTAGAATGCTAAAGATCATCTAGAAGGCATTTAGAGCTTTTGAAAGAGAATAATTGGTTGGAGTTTATGGCTTTTGAAAGATAGAGAATCATCCAATCACAAGTACTACGTAAATTGCAAGGAAATGTGACTAGCACCATCCCATAGTCCTAGCTAGAAGGCATTTAGACCTTCTAGAGGAAAGAATTTTTTGGAGTTTACAACTACTAGTAGGCAAAGGATCAACCAGAAGGCACCCAAGCCTTCTAATAGGGAATAATTGGTTGGAGTTCTTGGCTTCTAAAAGGCATAGGATCATCCAGTAGCAAGTACTACGTAAATTGCCTTGTAGTGTGACTAGCACCCCCTAATAGTCTCAACCAGAAAGCATTCAAATCTTTCAGAAGGGAACAATTGCTTAGAGTTTGAGGCTACTAGAAGGTAGAGGATCATCCAAAAGGCTAAAGATCATCCGAAAGGTATTCAGACCTTCTAGAAGGAAATAATTAGTTAGAGTTTGTGTCTTCTAGAAGGCAGAGGGTCATCCAATAGCAAGTACTATGTAAACTACAAGGTTGTGCGACTAGCATCCTCTCATAGTCCCAATTGGAAGACCTTCAGACCTTAGTGAAAGGAATAATTGCTTGGAGGTTAAGGCTACTGGTAAGCAGAGGATCATTCAAAAGGAAAATGATAAACTAGAAGGCCTCTAGTCCTTCTGGTAGGGAATAATTGGTTAGAGTTTGTGGCTTCTAGAAGGCAAAGGATCATTTAGTAGTAAGTACTACGTAAATTGCAAGGCAATGAGACTAGCATTCTCCTGTAGTCCTAACTAGAAGGCATTCAAACCTTTTGGAAGTGAATAATTATTTGGAGTTTGAGGCTACTAAAGAGCATAGGGTCATTTGGAAGGCTAAAGATCATCTGGAAGGCATTCAAATCTTCCAGAAGGGAATAATTAGTTGGAGTTTATAAATTTCAAAAGGTAGAAAGTTAGTCGGTAGCAAATACTACATAAACTACGAGGCAGTGTGACTAGAACCCTTTTGCAATCCCAACCAAAAGGTATTCAAACCTTTTGGAAGGGAAGAATTGCATAGAGTTTAAGGCTATTGATAGGCAGAGGGTCATTTGGAATGCCAAAGACCAACTAGAAGGCATCTAAGCCTTCTAGTAGGGAATAATTGGTTGGAGTTTGTGGTTTTTAAAAGATAGAGGATCATTCAATAGCAAGTACTACATAAATTGTGAGGCAATGCAACTAGCACCCTCCTACAATCCCAATTGAAAAACATTTAGACCTTCAGAAAAGAAATAATTGCTTAGAGTTTAAGGCTATTAGTAGGTATAGGATCATCTAGAAGGAAAAAGATCAGCTGAAGGCATTTATGGGCTTCCAAAAGGTAGAGGGTCATTTGGTAGAAAGTTCCAAGTACATTGTGGAGTAGTGTGAGCAACACCCTCTCGTAGTCCCTTCCAGAAGGCATTCAAACCTTCCAGTAGAGAATAATTACTTCAAATTTGTAGCTTTCATAAGATGGAGAGGGTAATCCTGTAGCAAGGTCTAGTTAAACTACAAGGCACTACGACTAGAACCCTCCCATAGTCCCAACTAGAAGACATTAAAACCTACTAAAAGGAAACAACTGCATGGGGTTTTAAGATATCGGAAGGCAAAGGATCATCTAGAAGGCTGATGCTACTGTTCAAAGCTATTCAAAACCTTTAAAAAATTATTGCACAGAGATACTACTAATGTAATGGTTTTTTTGTTTACTCTCTTATTTAAACAATATATGAACATTGAAATGTTATTTCATGCATCTGGATGTTCAGCTTTTTCTCTTATAGTTTCCTAATAATGATACATTGTAAAAACTCTCTATAAATGCAAATCTCAAGATTGCATAGTCATGATTTAAAAAAAAATGACCGGAAATGATGATTAAGAGAATGGAATAGAGAAATCTATGAAATTTTATTTAATCACAATTTCTCAAATACTTTGCCCACTAAATCCTTGAGTTTTTTCAAAAGTGTAATAAATTCATGTGGTTCAGTCATTGAAATTAAGAAAACATCTTTTATAAAATATAGATACAATTATGCATAAATTATGAAACTAAATTATTCTTATCTTCTTAAATAATGGGTAGCTTTGGGCCTTTCAATGTTGGCTTCTCTAATTCTCAATACTACTCTTTCCTTTAATCTTATCCTTGAATAACATAGGCATCTGAAGAAGAAACTAGAGTAGTGTTATTAAACTATGCAATGAGCATTCGCAAGAACCCAAAATTGTAAAAAACCCAAAACCTTCTACTGAGTGAGAGCATTCACAACGAGCAACAAGAGAAGTCCTTCATTACAACAATTAAAGTAAACAAGACAAGAAAGCAAACATAACATTTACCTTACTGTTGCTCTTGAAAATTTTTGGTGCTGCACATTCAATGGTGTGAACAAAAAAATGAAGGTTGCAGAAAATGAAATGCGAGCTGTGGATGAATAGTTGGGTTTTCAATTTATGAGTATTCACCTCTTCTAAGCATGGACATGCCATCGAAATGGAGTTATAAATAGATGATGATTTGGTAAGCGCATTGTTGCACATCCAAGACTATACTTTGGTATGGGCATGCATGCACATAAAAGCCCCTAGGATATTGAGTGCCTAATAAGGCCAATGATAACTTTTGATGTCTCTATGATCTTCTATTTCAAGAGTTGTTGAGCTATCTTGTTGTTTTGACCATCATGGTTGCGTAAAACTAGTTTAACTTTAGTTTAACTTTTTTTTTATAACTCATGCACCTTGGAACAGTTGGCTTGTTTAGCTATTAAAAAAATGTACATGTTTTTTAATTAATATAAACATCCTAGGAGATCTTAGGATTGCCAATTGGAGTGATGGTAAGATGTTTGTTTCTCAAGTCATAGAACCTAGATTTGAGCTTAAGCATAATTACTTGAAAGAAGTTAAGCTTTTACTTAGCTATTGACCCACCTCGAACCCTATTGGTGAAATGAGCAATGAGTCTCCCATCAATGATAATTTATCATTTTAAAGATTTACATTTTCCTTAATATTATTTATAAATTTAGTAAAAATAATTTAAAAATAAAAACATTAACTACAAAATCTTGATTCAGCCCATTATTAATCAAATTTTTGCTATTATTGTTACTTCAAAAAACAGTTAATAGGCAATATCTACCATATATAAGAAGTAACATGAATTGCATGAATTGTTTTCACATTTTTCAGCAATGCGTTTAGAAACAATTCATATATAAGATTCATAGTTATTTATAGCAAGTCCATTACCAATTAGCTCCAAAACAATGCCAAATCCGATTGATGTCAAAGAAAGCCTCCTAGAGCCGGTTGACATGACAAGAATGATTAAATATGATATCAAGAAATTTCAAACAAGTCCATAGGAAGTAGCAAGCACCCTTTTTAAATCGAAAGGAACACAGCAAACCCTGTATTTAAATCGATATCATATATGCCACCCATACAACATAATATAATACAAACTTGAAAACCAAACATACTTACCTACATCATAAACCTTAATGTGCAATGTGCAATGGGCGAATGCCAACTCTTCAGCAAAGATATTCACCAGATAAAAGGTCACTTGGCTTATCCGACATGATCCTAACTTGACTTACTTTGACAAAGATTTCAAGACTTTTGGATTTTGCATATGCTATATTTTGAATGAATCTTGAAAAATTTCAAATCAGTAAGGATTTTACTTTTTATGGAGAACTCATGTAACCCTATTTTATTAGAATAAAGTTAGATATCCAAAGACATTGAATCCAACCATATATCCCAACCAACAACTCATCTCTTCAAATAAATGGAAAAAGAAAAAATAAAACTCATGTAACCAACCTTACCCTATTTTATTAAGATAAGGCTAAAGACATCCAATCCAACCATAACACAACCAACTCATCTCATCTCTTCAATGAGTTACGTACCATTGAGCTCCAATATGACTCTCATTGGAAGCATACTCACAGAACTCACACCAGTGTCCAGTGTTTAATCATGGATTAGGAAACCTGAACACCCTAGGAAACCTGAACACCCTACATCATTTCTAGCAACTGAATGGAAAACAAAAATACCAATATACATACATACATATATCTATGTATTCTTTCAAGGATGAGTATCTCTTCTTATCAAAATAAGAAGATACACTTCAATGTGTAATCGGTTCCATCGCTCCATGGCACGTAATCTACAAAGTTTTCAGCATATTTATGAGATTTAATTTCCCGACAGCCCGAGAATCGAATTTTCAGCAGCAGTCAAAGAAAGCACAAATCCATGCACAAAGTCCCAATACTTTTATCACTAGTAATACAGCATAAACAAAAAAAAAATGTGGGAATAATCTAGATCAATTCTGACACTCCATGGCTAAGCAGAAGAATCAGGAAGTAGGCATTATATGCGGCTGTTTGTACAGGGGCGTGATCAAACAGATTATTACTCAAGAAACTACTGTAACAAGCAAAGGACAAGGAGTGCTGTTTCACAGGGGCCTTTCACTGGAAAAGAAATAATCGAAAGGAAAAGTTAATGCTAGGATATCACGGCAGGCAATCAAGCATTTTTCTCCAAGAAGTATGAGTAGCCTTCAGACCACCACATGTAAAACACAAATTTGATCACGGCAGACTGCATCATACTTCAAAGGTAAGAAAATGAAAAATGCAAAACTTTAAATAAATATCCGTCTCATATATCCACATTTCAACTTAGTCAAAATGCCTACCAGAAATGCCAAAAATGAAAAAGAAAATATGCATTCCGATATGGTGCACGAAGGTGTCAAATACTTAGTGACACAAGCATCCACAGGAAAACATCACATCAATGACAACATTCATATTTCTACACTCCAACAGAAGATGATACCCAAGAAAACATCTTGGCAGTGCCACATTGCAGCAAGCAAACAGATTAAAATGTCCAGTTAAGTCTAACATCGATCAATATGCTCAATACAAGTACATTATGCTTAGGCTTAAAATGAGAAGATCCAGCAATGTCTACATGATTTCAAGAAGAAAAGAATTATTAATTTTCAGTTTCACTCAATTAAAGCTTCTAAGGACGGAGTCTTTTCTGTCCAGAACCAACACTGGGCTTCACTTCAGATTTTGTTCCAGCAGAGTCACCTTCTGAAGTTGTCTCCATTGCTGTTGTAAAGTTGGTAGAAAGTCCAGAATATAAATCAACCACTCGTCTGATATTGCTGTTAAGTTCTCTAATTAGACCAACATTTCGAGTGAGATTATCTGGTACTTTGGATTCATGGTTCTGGTTTATCTCATTTATTAGGATGCGATTCTGGTCCAGAAGATTTTGAACCTGGCCAAAACTATTCTGAAAATTTTGCATGACTTTAACATCCATCTGATTTCCATTTCCGGGAGCAGAATAAGAATCACCATCCATCTTCACGTCCAAAGAACAATTAGGCAATCATTAGCATAGCTCAAAAATCAATATAAAGATAACTTCCATAAGGTCCATGGTTGAAAACTAAAAATTGTAAAAAAGGACAAAAAATCTAGTAAAAAAGAAACTTGAAAGGATGGAAACTATCTTGCTAACATTTCAAATCGAACATCAATAGACAATAAAAAGAACAAATTAACAAGGATGCTCTCACATGGTCTGTATCACATATTATAAAATTAATGTGAGTTAAACAAATAAAGACTGCAATAGCGCATATAAATTTCCATTACAGCCCCTATATACCTGACTCTGAGGATGTTTCAATGTTGAAAATTCAGTCAGTGGTACAGAAAATGGCAGGCCATCGAACCCTAGATCCTAGACATTCCAGAAACAGAAGGTCTATTAATGTACAAATGTGATTCATAAGATGCAAGAATTGCAATGCATATCAACAAGAGTTGAATATGTGAAATGAATAATGATCATAAGTAAAAAGTCAATAACATGTTATCCAAACAGGACCCAAATAAGAGGATTACAGCGTGGGCTATTCCAGTATAAAAGCAAAGAAGTTTGCTTGTTCTTTCAAAAGTAAGCAGAGCCATAGTACACAACAGATACAAGTAAAAAAATGATTCTGCCCTGATATTTGGTTGCAAAGTTTAGGGCAAAAGGGAGTGCATGTTTACTAGGACTTGGATAAAGGTCACACAAATCTATTCCCTGTCCCACAAGAGATATTAATCAAGTCTTGTTCTTGCACAACCATCGCCATCTGTTCTAGATATTTCAATTCCTTCACATATCAGAACGGATATCAAACTCAAAGTGAGATTTTACAGTGCCTACGAACAGCTCAAAATAACTGGAAAAAGAATACATTTAAAGAATCAAGAAGAAATAATTGGATTACATTGACTAACTACTCCCAGTGAAAGAAATTATTAAATAAAAAATAAATGCTAAACGTAAGAGATGAGACACTCATATAAATGAATATCAACAATAGCATTTTCCATTTTAGAAATTATAACCATGAATGATAAATTTGGTTGTGACGGAAAACAGATCCTCACAACTGTAAGACGATTTTTACCGTTATCACCAACCATAGAAATAAAAAGAAATGAAGATATTGCTCCTACACAGGTCACAAAAAGTTGTGCCTTATGCACTAAAATTTACTTGCGACTGTACCGTTATTAGAGAATGTAAACATATCACACGTCAATGTACACTTACTCAAAAAATGAAAGGTGAAAAATTCATTTACACATGGACTGGTTCTCAAGGAAAAAAGAAATGTATCCTTTCAAAAAGGCAGCATAGATTCCCAAAAAGACTTTTAGTGATAGTAACATATCAATACTTAACTTATTGCATATTTCAAGCTAATAATAAATAAAGGAAACTTCAAGATCTTGAATTAAAACATGATTCATTTAATATCAAACCATTAGACCTCACGATATTGAGAACTTGATAATTAGATGAGAAGAAAGTAATCAGAACATATATCAGCCATAGGCTCATAGCACAGGGCATAATAACTCCATAGATTTTATAACTTATATACACTTTACAATACCACGGAGCAAACTATTTGACAATTAGGCAAATTATACAGATTACAACTGAATTCCCGTATCTATTGGAACCGGACAAAACATAAGCAACTCGGCTCAGGAAAAATCCTCGTGTTCAATCGAAAATTTGGCCCCGAAACAAAAACCCAGGCATCGACAAACCTCAAAAATCCTATCAGCCGTGTATAAACTAGCGACGCATCAGGATGATGAATTCCGAGCTCAGGACAAAATTTGATGTAATCATATAGCTTGTTAGTCAACCCAAAGGCAGTGCCTACGCAGAATTAAGATCCAGAAATCAGGAAAAAGCCCAATATCTGTCAAACTTACCCTTTTGCCTGCAGCAATAAATCGTCAGATACTTGAAAAAAGAACTCCAGCGTCTCGAATAAAGGGGAGCAAAAAAACACAAAAACTGCGACCACCTCAGCTCTGCTCAGATCAGGCAGCTGCGGCCATTATATAGAGCTCAAAATATCCCGCGAACCAGCACAAAAAGACCCACAAATATCTGCACTGAATCTGTCGCCGCTACACGGGATAACCATAGAAAATCGACGCAAACGAAAATGCTTGCTTCATGACAGAGACCTGTGCATTATTGATTCAAAATTGCTGGGATTTCCGATATTAAATACCGGAATAACAGGGCTCTGTAAGGCAGACAAAATTAAAGGAATTTAGAGGTATTTTGGTTTTTACCGGATCTGCAATTCCAAGGTACCAACATGACTGTGTGAACCACCTCAAGTTTGCCACGTTGGAATCTTGGCGTGATGAAAAAATCAGCAAACGTGTCAAAAGTGTACAGAAAGAGATATTTTCGCAGCAAATGTCCGAAGGGAAAGTTATTCTGGTGCATGGCCCTCCACCTTTGTTGCTGAGTCATATTTGGGTCCCGTGCGTCCTTTTTTGTGATCTTGTTCTATCTGCAAGGAACCTGCGTTCCATTATTATACAAACTTATTGGAGGAATCTGGTCGTCCATGTTATTGATGGATTCCTGTTCAAATATTTCATCCTTTCTTTTGGGTATTGAGGTTGTCCTTTCGCAAAATAAATTATCTTCGGTGGGTCTCCCGGCCTGTTGTGCGGATGCAAGATGTGGACATGACTTCAAAGTTGTAGAATAGTCTATAGGCTACTTTAAAGAAGAGTGAGAAAGGGAGCCGGGATGGGCCAAGAAATGGGAATTTAAACTAAATATAGAATGCTCTTAAGATATAATTCAAGGTGCGTTTTTGCAGTTGGAACTAGATTTTGAAGGAAGAAAGAAGTTGTTGGAATAACAATTATGTAATTCGTAAATGTTTAATGCCCATTTTAATTTAATTGGCTAAGTGTTGTGTAACTAGTCTTAACATAAGTATCTGGTCCCACTTACCATTCACATCTTGAACACATATAATGTTGTTGGGTTACCAAGCGTTAAGTGTTGTTGGGATTACCAAATGTTACATGCATGCTCAAAGCGATCGTACTTATGTGTTTACTTAATCGCTATTTAGCTTATCTTGCTTAATTACTTAATTAGCTTAATTACTGTGGAACATTAAATGCATGAATAAAACATTTTAAGTATCCATAATGTTGCAAGGTTTATTAGAAAGCTCATCTTTATTGCCTCACACACTATCGTGCTCAGGTACAATAGTGCTCGAATAAAGATCCATACACTCAATGACTCCTGTTGTGGGCACTCAGAAAAATATTCTAACTTTCAAATGTAAAAACTACAAAAGCTTCACTACAACTATGGCAAGATGATGTTTAAATATGACGAGTTGGCACGTATTTATAGGCAAGAACAGACCTTGCATTAACAGGGTCATGTCAACACATCAAATGATGCATCGATGAGGCCTAGTTGACACGACCCAATTGATGGGGCTTAGTTGATAAGGCCTCATCGATGTGGCCTAGTCAATGGGGCCTAATCGACAAGGTTAATCTACGGCTCATCATACCCCCATGACTAAATGAAAACTTGTCCTTGAATTCTTTACAAAATTGAAAAGGTACAGGATTATAGACTAGCACATGACTTAACAAAACTACATGAAAAAACTGAGTGCCTGGGTGTACGGATCAACAACATTACAAATTGTGGTGTTTATGACACAAAATTGAACACTAAACAAAAATCGAATAACATGTCCTCTAATGGTGTGAAGATAATCGAAAAGATCACACGATCCCAAGTGGTGGAGGCTCCTGAGGCTTCGACAAACCTTCTCTAGCTTCAAGCACATGCAGTGGTTGAGGTTGTTGTGGTTGTCTAACTGTTGCTGCAACTTTTGGCAGCAAATGAAAAGTATCTAGCAATGCTTTCATTTTCTCCTACTTACTGCTAGGATCATGCATGGTCCACGTAGCTTTGCCAATGTGGGTCAAAGTGGGCACATCCTAAGAACGAGGAATTGCTGGGAATAGCTCCTTAGCATTGATGAACCAGGTGGTGAATTATTTGCACTCAATGTTGAACACCCTAACTACATTTTGTAGTTCTTGGTAATCATTCATTCTCCTAGGTAAGTTCTCTGTAGTTGATCATTGATCAGTAAATTGTGTCTTGAGAACTTCAAGTTCAGTGTTTGCCATCTCATGCTTTTGCTTGGTGTCCTTGTGGTGCTTGAACTCAGCCTCATATAGTAAGTACAAGTTAGCCAATTATTTTTCAAGTTCTAACCGTAACCATCTTGCAGTTAACATTGCTAGATTTGCATATCAGAGATTGGATAGTTCCATATATTTTGTCATTTATTCAATTTGCAACTCCTTTATGTGGATCTCTGCTTTGTTATAGGCATCTATCCTATCAATGATAGGCTATCATACTTCTCTTCTTTGTTGGAGTTGTTAGAGGGCCTCATTTACTTTTTCCTTAGTCACTTGGATATGCTTCTCATTCATCTCATTTTGTAGGTCAACCTAGTCTCTGTAGTAATTCTTGACTCTCTCAAATTTGAGAGCCTCATTTTTCCAAGCCATAATTTCAATGATAGATTTCTAGCATAAGGCATAAACCTCCTCCATAGATAGATTGCAATTATTTGCTACCAATTTCCTCAATTCTATATTTGCTTTGGCTAGCTGCTCCTACTATTGATGGATGAAATCTTGCATTTGTTGTTTTTGTGCATCAACATTTTGCAGGTGATGGTTGTTTGTAGTCAATGGTTTATTTTCTTGATGCATCTAAACCAAGTCCTTTTGAACTAAATAGGTCTTTACTTTGGCTATGGATTGGTTAAAGATAAATGTCACCATTTCCTTCTCAACTTTTTTTAATCATTCTTGAAGTTGCTAAAAAACTTCATCTTTGGTTATTGTAGGGTTGAGGAGTGTAGGGTCAGCAAAGTAGGCAGATAATTCAGCAACCTCCATGGCCAAGTGTTGATTTTGTGCTTGAGCCATTTCAAGTGTCCTTCTAGGATGATACATTTGCCCTTTGTTTCGAGTAGATTTGACTAGGTTGCAGTAATGTTGTCTAAAAAATTAAAGATGTCTGAAATTAGTTGCCCAGTTTCCACCAGTTGGTCTAGCAATTCTTTGTGCTAGGCACACTCAATCTTTAGTTGAAAGTTCCCATGGACATCTACACATCTCAAAGTGCAAAAACGTTTAGTACAGATGTTGTAGGTGGGTTTAATGCCTCAACAATTCAATCAACAACCACTTTTGCAATTGCCTCATACCCTTGGTACTGCATCACCAGTACAGTTGCCTCCTCACCCTCCTCCAAGCACATTGAAAAGGAGGTGGTATTCCTAGAGACTTTTAGGAATAGATGGTGTTGAGAAAGAGACACCATCATCTCTTAGGCATTGGGATTTGATCTTAGCTATGTTCATTGGGCTAAAAATAGTGGTCCACATCCCTCCATCTAACTAATTGTTTGAGCTCCTTCATTGAGATGACTTATTGCAGGTTAGTACACAGATGGATCCCCACCACTCGTTCTTGCTCACTACTCCTGCTATTACAAGAGCTACTCTTAGATTTTACGTAGGTGCGCAATGGCAATGTGGGCTTCCAACGTTGTTTCCTAAGTAGGTGGTGGTTGTTGCTCCTCTTCTTTAGACATAACAATCATCTTGTCCTTCATCATTTCAAACTAAGTGGTAATGGGAGTATGCCTAATCATGTCATTTGCATAGTGGATTATCCTTATCCTTTTGCAACATTTTCTGATAAGGCATGGGAAGGGCAGGGTTTTTCTTCCATGTTCATTCTCTTTGAAATGCTTTTCTATCTCTAGATAGATTAATTGTGGAAGGTTTGTTGAAAATTTTCTACTTAGAGTGGTGCATGCTAAGGTGGAGAAGGTAGTCACCTTACTGGGCCTCACCATCAAATTAAGGTGATAGGCTGCTATGTTGAAGTATATGTGCTTTGTCAATGTGTGTGCACCAAACTCCTTATAGTCAACCTTGTAACACCACTGAGTCCACTCCTTTTTCACCTCTAGATTAGCTTTGCATAGACAGCTCTACCAGTTGTGTTCTAGAATCAAGCAACCCAAGAGCTTGTTGATGGCTTCAGCTAAGTAGCACACTTGAATGTCCTTGATTCTTATAGTGGAACCTACCCTACTATTGTTTTAGAAGAGATACATTTCTCCAATGTACCACTCCCCACTAGAAGTGATGATTGGCCACATGGGAGAGTTTTGCAATTGAGTCTTTACCTCTAGTGAAGCATGCTCTAAGAATGGCCCAAAGTTCAATTCCTAGAAAATTGAGCATTGGACATCATGGGGCCTGATTGTGTCAAGAAAGGTTTGTGTTAGTGTGACTTCAAGTCTTGGTACATGCCTTGGTGCCTNTCACAACTTAGCTAGGTGTAACCTTCTTAATGAGATAAGGTATCCCAATTGTTTCACATTACACAATAATTGCTAACCTGTGGTCATGTTGTGATTATAGATAGCACCAAGATCGAAATGACCACAGGAGGAAGGACCACCTCAACCAAGGAAGAAATGATCCAAAATTGGAAGGGGCTAGCAAGAACAAGCCTAGGAATAGGTAGAAGAAACCCATGCAAGAGAAGCTTTTCAAGAAGAGCCTAAAGTCGANTCTTAATATTAATAAGTTATTATAGTCATACTAGGGGGTGTTGGAAGGGTCAAATTCTCAAAAATTGATAGTTTAATATCATTATATTCATTAACACTTTAGGGGACTTAGAAATTTTTTTAAAAAAATTCTCGTCAAAAACCTTAAGGTTTTTAATTCCCACAACTAAGAGCTTACCTCTAGTAGTTACAGGATTGAAGAATGGAGTAGTTTGGACAAATGGTCAGGAAGTTATGGGCTTTGGAAGGTTTGCGGCTATAAAAAATGGTAAAAACTCCTCTTTTGTTGTGAAGTAAATGATAAAAAATTTCAAAGTATTCAGTTGTATTTATAGAGTTTTTGTGTTGCATTGATAGGGCCTAATCAATGAGGTTGGCTGCATCAACTAAGCCTAGTTGACGTGGCTATTAACCACTATTAACTTTGGGAAACTTTGAAAATATAAGGAATTTTTTAGTAAAATGGAAGTCAAATAGAAGCCGAAAAAGTCACAAACATGATGAAGATAGTAGAAGAGGGTGTTGGAGCTCAAAAAATTCAAAAAATTGAGAAAATGATTGGAGAATGAAGTTTTATAGAATTTTAAGGAGCACAAAGTTGGATGCACGATGGGGCATGTAAAAGATATGATTGCAACAATGTGATGAGAGCGGTTACTCTAGCGGTTATTCTAATTACTAGAGTAGTTACTTTAGCAGCTTATTCTAATTATTAGAGCAGTTACTCTAGCGGTTTATTCTAATTATTAGAGTGGTTACTCTAATTATTAGAGCAGTTGCTTCCAAACCTATAAATATAGTGCCCAGGCGCATAATTGAAAGGATGTCTTTTAGCAGTCAAGTAGCAAAACTCTTGTAGTCTGTTTGAAAGTTAGAGTATTTTTCAAGTGCCTACAGTAGGACATCTAAGTGTGGATGGATCCTTATTCGAGCATTGTGTACCTAAGCACACCTTGTGTATGGTAATAAAGACGAGCTCTTTGATTTATCCTTGCAGCACTTGAGATTTGTTTTCTTATACATTTCTTTTATTTTACTTTCTTATGCATTTATTTTATTTTATTTTATGCACTTTACATTTTTGTTATTAGCACAGCAATTCATTTTGATCAATTAAGCAAATCATTAAATTACACAAGCACGACCACTTCGAGCATGCGTGTAACACTTGGTAATATAGTAACGATTAGCGTTTGGTAATTCCAATAGTGTTGCATTGATTCAAGATGTTTACAGCAAGTGGGAATGAATGCTGGTGTTAGGATTAGTTACAACTTAGTTAATGATTAGTTATGTTACATTAGTCACTTAGTTACCTCTCTCCTTCCCTACTAGCGCAAGACATAAAAACATAAAAGCTATAAAAATCATATGCCTCAAGCTTACTTAACCATACAATTGTGACATATAGGTAAGCTTGGGAAGACAACAATCAACAAACCCATCCTTGTTCCACAAGGGCGTATAAGCACTTAGTCCTTGAAATTTGACCAGATCGTGAGTGAAATGCTCGTATTTGTATGGTTGAGCATAGGGATACCTCGCCACTAATCATTGGCACCATTACCAAGGAATTAGTTGTTTGTGTGCTAATTATAACTTAGGAAATCATTCACATCATTGGAACGAACCCTTAGAGTTGGTTTAGAAAATAATAAACAAGAATACATTGCACAATGAATAGACAAGTATGCCTCCTTCTTCGTACGAAAGCACCTATCGCCTAGGTCTGAAATAGGAAATAATCAGCGATGTAATACACATGACATTGATCTGCTAGTCCCTCAACAAGTTCAAGTGGTATATATTCATCCTGATGAGTATATACCAAACTTCACCTTTATCCTCCATCAAGTTGAACAACTGCATTGGCGAGACTTAGAAGGTAACATAGTGTTACCTCCCGATTGTTCAGTCCCAAGCATGCTTCTTTGTGCTCTTACATGAATTGGCATGCCACACTTACATGCAAAATATGTTGTGCAAGACCATGACTTAAGAGAATACTATCCTACGGAGGCACAATGTCAAAGGGACTTGCAATAGGAGAGACATCATAATTCTTTGAAGGGTAAGTGATCTCAGGATGTCCCACATGTTTTAAGCGAAAATGAGGGTGGTGAACCTACCTCAGGAAATTGCCCACACAACGATGTTCCCCCTCTTGAATTTGGCCAAGGGGTTGTGTATCAGAACCTTCATTCCACTATTCATAACCTAGGTTTTGATACCCACAGGCACAAAGGATCTAAAAAAGGGACACGAACTCATGATAAAGGTGGACATTCTGATCGAAATCATGATCGAGGCCGAGACCACAGAAGAGAAGGTAGCAGACACCATCATGATGATGGTTCTCCTTCTTCTTCACCTTCATCATCTCCTTCACTCTCTCCTTCAGTATCTAGATGCAGTCATAAAGGAAAAGACCATGGGGATGAAGGTAGGCAAAGTGGAAGTCATAGGAAAAATAGCCAGGAAAGGGGACAAGGGCACTCTAGAGAATCACAACATAGAAGAAGGGAGAGTAGGGAACAACATAGCCATCATAGATGCCATGGACGAGACGATCACGATGAACCCCTACTCGCTACTCAAAGTATGTTAGACATAACTAAGGTTGTTA
Source organism: Gnetum montanum (assembly GCA_015680685.1). Lineage (NCBI taxonomy): Eukaryota > Viridiplantae > Streptophyta > Gnetopsida > Gnetales > Gnetaceae > Gnetum > Gnetum montanum. The sequence continues at coordinate 322,205 of MNCI01000527.1, read as the reverse complement.
GAATTCCAACAAGGCACTAGAAAGATAGTAGGATCAAAAGATTAGATATGAATAATATTCCACGATTTGAAGGGGGATACAATGTTGATCCTCAGAATCATTTACAAGCATTCTATGATGCATGTGCCTTATAGAACATAGAGAACGAATGGAAAAAACTTAAGTTGTTCCCATGGAAATTAGTTAAAGAAGCAAAAAGCTGGTACTGGTCTTTAGAACCAGAATCCATTCGTAGGTGGAGTACTATGTTAGAACTACTTAATGACAAGTACCAAACATACTCTCGAGTGTCTAACTTGTGAAAACAAATCCAAGGTTTGAAACAAGGAGGACATGAACCCTTGGATGCTGCCATGGGCTGATACTATGCACTATTACATCATTTTCCTGTCCATGGTTATTCACAAAGGGATCAATTGTGCCATCTCATGGATGGGCTTAGGCATGAAACGAGAAGAACCCTTGGGACTTATGCCCAAGGGAGACTATCCGAGCTTAGGTCCCATCAAATTCAAAGACTATTGGAGCAAGTTATTAAGGAAGAAGGTGAGCTACGGAAGAGAGAAAGTGTGGAAGAGTATAATTGAGATCCTTCCCTTCAGAAGAGGGGTGTAAAATTTTGTGAGGATGAAGAAGAGTCACCACTCAAAGAGATGGTGAATAGGAAAAATTTTCCTATCCAAAAGATGACATCAGAAGTTTCGGCAAAGGTAGAACAAATGTGGGATTCCCTAGACAATAGATTTCAAACTATTTTTAAAATAGTAGAGGAGTCTAGAGAGCAAGGTAGTAAGAAAAGAAAAAAAAGAGGCTGAACATGCATGTAGAAAGGGTAAGGGAAAAGTTGCCATCATTGAAGAGGTTGTGGATTCGTAAACAGACAATGATAGTGAATGTGAGATATGTCAATATGACCATCCTAAGGGATGTTGCCCTGTAATCTCACATTTGCAAGAGTCTGGGGTGTATGCACTCAACCCACGATTAAACAAAAGGCAAACACCCGAAGGTTACCTTATCCTCAAGGTAACCCAAGGTAGTTCCACCAACCCTTAACATATTATCCCAGTGGAACTCCACCACAACCGATTGAGTAATATCAATAGTGGTAGCACCCATAATCATGGGGAATGCCACCACCAAAGCAACAGTATCCTTACTGACAACCTGACCCATATGGATATTACTTGCAGCAACCAATCTCCCCATGTGACTCTACTATTCACATCACTCCTCAACCTCACTACCAAGCCCACGAGTATTATGGAAATTCCTCTTCTAGAGGAAATATTTTGCAAGCATATCATCCTTCTTATTCGGCCACATCTCTTCCACCAATAGCTCCACTACCACCTACTCCTGCAATGCAAGGTGAAATCCCTACCCAGCTGCAACAACATAATTCCACCAGGGTTGTTAACTCTCAACCTACTATTGGTTCCAATAACCATATGAAGAAAAGACCTTTTTTTAGAACCAATAGTGCAACCAAGCCCTTGCAATCACAAGCGGCTAATTCCTTAGATGTCTCAGTATCAATCAAAACTTTGGAGTCCCCTTCAACTTAATCACTACACTCAATGCATACAGTCATGCTAACACATGCCATCACTGACTGGATCAAAGCTGGCCACCTTCTTAGGAAATTCTCTGATCCTGGGAGTCCTCTAATATACTTACAAATTGCTATAAATGTGCCATGCAAGGCTCATTTGGATTTAGATTTCGGTGTCAACTTGATTTCTCAAGAAATGTACAAGGCCTAGAACTTGCTTCCATTGAAAAAGAGCAAAATTCATCTAGAGTTGGCCAACTAGTCCATCATTCTCCCATTGAGACTGGTGGAAGACATTCTTACCACTATTTATGGGTGGTTGTACCCAAATGACTTCCTAGTAATTCAGGTAAACAACGGTAAGGGGGAATTCCCAATCATAATGGAAAGAGCATTGCTAAGCACCATCGATGCATGATTAAGAATTTCTAATCTTTCCCTAGAAATATCAAATGAAAATACATTTGGAAAGATTGAGAAGAAGAAAGTTCTGTGCATCCCATATAGTGACACAAGGTGTAATTGCATGCAGAGGTCATGGTTTGTGCAAAGTTTAACATTTTCTGCATGCAATCAGTGTCACAAGTGATTAACATACAAAAATGCCTATATGCAGTAGCCACACGATGGGAAGACACCTAGTGGTTGATAGCTGATCAAGAAAGTAGTTCACTCATATGCATGGAACCAACTAAGGATTTGACTTGTGCTTACATCGATAGCATAGATGCACTAGAGCAAGTCCACCGCCAACTTCCAAGTCTTAACCTTGAAAATATTGACTGGGAAAAGTTGAAAATCCCTAAGAAATTTAAGTAAGAGCCCCTCGAGTTGAAACCATTGCCCACCGGTATGGAATACATGTTCCTTAAAAATGAAAAATCGGTAATTATCAACGCTAAGCTTGCTTCTCAACAGAAAGAAGAACTACTAAAGGTAATAAATAAATGTCAGAAGCCTTCGCTTGGTCATATCCCAAATTAATTGGAATAAATATTAGGATATTCCAACATAGGATTTACACTGACCCCTCCACGAAGCCTCAAAGACAACTGCAGAGATGATTGAACCCTAAGCTGAAGCAAGTAGTTAACGAAGAAATCAAACAACTTCTCAAGGCTGGGTTCATATATCCCATTGCTAATAGTGAATGGGTTAGCCCCTTAGTTATTGTGCCTAAAAAGGAAGGAAAATGGAGGGTGTGCATAGATTTTAGGCTACTAAATATGGAAACATTCAAAGATCACTTTCCATTGCCATTTGTTAACCTGGTCTTAAACACCATTGCAGGGCATCATTATTACAGTTTTCTGGATGGNGAAAATCCATGTGATGGTCCAAGAAGGCGTAGTACTAGGGCACAAAATCTCACACACAGGGATAGAGGTAGACCTTAAGAAAATCAAAATTATCTAAGGAATTACCCATCAACCAGAAACTGTCAAAGATATTCGATCATTCCTTGGACATACTGGCTATCATAGGAGATTTATTGAGAACTTTTCAAAGGTTGCCAAACCATTTGTGGAATTAATGAAAAAGGATGTACCTTTCGAGTGGACCAGGGAATGCGAATTATCTTTCCAAACTTTGAAACAGAGCTAGTAGAAACACCCATTCTACAAGCTCCTAACTAGTCCAAACCATTCCATATCATGATTGACATGTCCAACTATGCTTTAGGAGCCTTACTTACATAGTTAGATGACTAGAAGTATTCTTATTACATCCACTATGCAAGTAGAAGTATCGCTGGTGCACAACTTAATTACACTACCACAAAGAAAGAATTAATGGCTGTAGTGTTTGCACTAGGAAAGTTTAGACACTATGTATTGGAATATAAAGTATATATACATACTATTCATAGTGCAATCTGGTTCCTCATGAATAAGCCAGTGGTAAGCCCTCGTATCATATGATGGCTTGTAATCTTACACGAGTTCGATTTAATGATGATCAATCGTAAGGACATCAAGAATGTAGTTGCTGATCATTTATCTCGATTGCGATGGGACAACAAAGAGAATGAGTATCCAATTTCTGATCATTTCCCTAATGAATTCCTCTTTGCTAATGTAGTGAATAATCAATCACCCATGAAGACAAACTAGTATAGTAGCATTCTTACTTATCTCCTCACCCAACAAACACCACAAGAGTTAAACCTTAAGAAGAAATAATAGTTTCTTCACTGAGCCAAGTACTTCATGAAGATCAATGGGAAACTTTATAAAGTGTGTCCCGATGGCTTGGTTTAATGGTGTGTTCTTGATATAGATCAACTGCGAGTTCTCCAAGATGCTCCTGAGGGTCCTTGTGGGGGTCATTACGCTGGGAGATGAACGACCATCAAGATCCTACTTGCAGGATATTATTGGCCTACATTATTTTGGGACGTCCATCGTTTCATCCAATATTGTGAGTGTTGTCAACGTGATGGGGGAATAATTGCTAGAATGAAGGATCTGTAACAATGGATTCAACCGTTAGAACCCTTCAACATTTGGGGAATTGATTTTAGGAGGCCGATTACACCAATGTCCAATAGAAAAGCTTATATTATTGTTGCTGTTGATTATGTAACAAAATGGGCCGAAGTAGTTGTTGTTAAAGATTGCACATCATCTACAACTACACTATTTGTTCAACAACAAATCATAAACAGGTTTGGTGTGCTATGTGCACTTATTTCAGATAATGGTACACACTTCACAGGTGCAACTTTTCAGAAATTAATGCAATGCGTAGGGGTTGAGCATAAATTGACTACACCATACCACCTCCAAGCGAATGGTCAAGCAGAGGTCACCAACAGGAAGATTATAAAGATATTGACAAGAACCATTAACAAGTTTAGCTGAGACTGGAGTACTAAACTGAACGATGTTCTTTGGGCATACCGCTCCACATGGAAACTCCCTACAGGCTACTCTCTCTATGAGTTAGTGTACAGTAAATTACCAATGCTTTCCATTCAAAATGAGCTTCATACACTATCCATGGCATGTGACCTCAACCTTGACCTTGATCTAGCACAGAAAAAATGGTTAGTAACCCTTAACTTGTTAGATGAAAACCAATTAGCTACCCTGTCATCTAATGAATTGCACAAGGCCTTCAATAAACAATGTCATAACCTAAGAATTAGGAAAGTTAAATATTAGCCAAGAGATAAGGTTTTCTACGAGAATCCCACACATGTGCCACAACGTACTAAATTTCAAACACTATGGAAAGGACCTTATATTATTTATGCAACTTTTCCTTCAAGGGCCATGACAATATACAAACCTGAGAGCCTAGATAAGAAACTTTTGATCAATGTGCAACAAACCAAACCTTTCCAGGAGCTTAGGATAGCTAGTACACATGGTATCTCTCTTGATGGACAAACCTGATCACTATTTCAGATCTCCTCCTTCCAACTTATTCATGGGGGAGATGGCCACCTATGCTAACCATTCTAGGCCCTCAGTTCTTTTTGAATTTTTGTTTTACACATTCTTTCAACTTTTCTTATTTTTTTTACACCATTGTTCATGTTTTTACTATTTCTTTGTTTGCTTGATTTACTTTTATTCGTCATCTAATAAGTGCTCATGATGGTGGATTGAATTATATCATATTGATTGCTAATGTTTGGTTTTTACCTTTGAATTATGATGCTGGTAAAACATGTAATGAGTCCACGTTGTCCACTCATCCATAAAACTCTATGGTCTCCTTTGGCTTGGAACTATACAATCCTCTTTTTCTAGGTAAACTTATTAATGAATTGATGGCTGGGTATTTATCAAACCAAGGAAAGACTCAAAGGATGAGAAGGGTGTGACTTCAAGGGGATTTGATACATTTGTGCTGGACATTCTCTTGGGTGTTTGGATGCTTTTTCTTGGGTTTTCCGCTATTCTGACATTGTTCAAAAATTGGGAAGTTGAGTGAATAAAAATAAGTCTTTGCATGGTGTGGTTCTCATGCAAAAAGAAAAAAAAAAGAGAGAGAAAAAGAGAAAAGTGAGAATTCAAAGAACACCCCTTAGACATAATAAAGAAATATGGGCTACAAGCACTGGTTATGGAACTGGAAAGACATGTTACCCATGCCTGAAGGTTCCCTCTAAATAAGGCCCTTTCTCGCTTCCTACTTCTCCATCTCGCTCTCCTCGAAATGGTGGTAACTCTTTGTGAAAGCATTATTGTTGCTTCAAGTGGATGGATTGGTCAAGTGTGTTGATGTGAGGTCACTGGATGTGGTTTGTTTAAGTCTGGATTTGGGATGAGTTCTACTCAGTCACATTAACCATGAAATACACAAGGGACTTTACACAGCCTTGTTCTTGGGATTCCATTTCATTCTCTCCTCTCCATCTTTCTTCCCATTTTCCCACCTCATTGACGATTTTTTCATTAGTCTATTTTTGGGTTGATGCATTGTTTTTCTTTGGTAAATTTTTGTTGGTAAGTTTTTAACTCTTGCTTCCAAATAACATTCCTAGAGCCTATGGACTCTTTGGTTTGTAGCTTTGTCAGGGCATAAAAGGCATGAGCCTACTTTGGGAAGGACCCATTGGCATTCCTTTTTGGTGCAATTGTTAAGTTCTTTTCCTTAAACATTTCCTGCAATCAATCATCTCTTGTTTCATCCCCATCCATAACATCCATTTTTTTTGGCGTTGACGTTGTTATTTTTTCCCATCTTTCTTGTTCCTCATATTTTTCCATATTATAGCTACCAGAGGTTCACTCTTAGTCACGGGGGCCCTTGCACAAATTTTTCAATTTCCTCCACTTTACTATTCACCTAACCCTTACACTTTGGGTAGTCACTTATGATAAATCTCCGAACCAGTTTATGCCATAATCATAACTCAGCCAATGCACTTCATATCAAGACAAGGTATCAATTTTATTGTGGATTATCTAACCTTGCTCATTTGTGCCTATGTTATGTGTGCAGATGGGGATCATGCAAATAATGGACTAGGCTTGGAGGAAGCACTTAGGATGGACTGGAACTGGAGCATTTATGAAAGGAGCAAGTCTAGTGATGTGGCTATGGATAAACAATGGAAGGTGCAATCTTAGCATTGGCGGCAACATGCTTCATTTTCTTTCTCTCTATTTCTCTAAAAGTTGCCAAATAAAGGCTTGGATGTCATTTATGTATGAGTGTTCACCACAATGTTGTAATATGCTTATTGATCCATCACTGGGCATGTTGAGTTTGTCATCCCATTCCACCATTTGTTGTCAATTAGTCAATAATCCCATATCTTCCCAATATTTTGTAAGGAACTCGAGGATGAGTTTTTATTCAATCGTGGGGGTATGATGAGAGTGGTTACTTTAGGATTTTATTCTAATTATTAGAGCAATTACTCTAGCAGTTTATTCTAATTATTAGAGTGGTTACTTTAATTATTAGAGTAGTTGCTCCTAAGCCTATAAATACAGTGCCCAGGCACACAATTGAAAGGAAGTCTTTTAGCAGTCAAGTAGTGAAACTCTTGTATTCTGTTTGAAAGTTAGAGTATTTTCCAAGTGCCCATAGTAGAAAGTCTAAGTGAACGGATCTTTATTCGAGCATTGTGTACCTGAGCACACCTTGTGTATGGCAATAAAGACGAGCTCTTTGATTCATCCTTGCAGCACTTGAGATTTTTTTTCTTACGCATCTCTTTTATTTATTTTCTTATGCATTTATTTTATTTTATTTTATTTTATGCACTTTACATTTTTGTTATTAGCACAACAATTCATTTTGATCAATTAAGAAAATCATTAAATTACACAAGCACGACCACTTCGAGCATGCGTGTAATGCTTGGTAACCCAGTAACGATTAGCGTTTGGTAATCCCAGCAGTGTTGCACTGGTTCAGGATGTGTACGGCAAGTGGGAACGGATGCTAGTGTTAGGATTAGTTAGAACTTAGTTAATGAGTAGTTAAGTTAAATTAGTCACTTAGTTACCTCTCTCCTTCCCTACTAGCACAGGACATAAAAACATAAAAGCTATAAAAATCATATGCCTAAAGTTTACTTAACCATACAATCGCGACATATAGGTAAGCTTGGGAAGACAACGATCAACCAACCTATCCTTGTTCCATAAGGGCGCATAAGCACTTAGTCCTTGGAATTTGACTGGATCATGCGTGAAATGCTCGTATTCGTATGGTTGAGCATATGGGTACCTCGCTGCTCATCACAATTTCTAAGGTAAAGAGCTTAACTATCCAAACCAAGAGATATGCAAGTGGGTTCTTCCCATAGTAGGCACATGTTCTTTTTGCACTTGCATAACCTTAACTAAGGAGTTAGTGGGCCCCATAGTCAATTAATGATTATGAAAAGTTAAGGACCAACTAGGAAGAATCTATCCAAGAATTTCAACACGTCAAACTAAGACATCAAGCATAACATGAAAATTGGTAGTGAGGTGAGTTATGGGTAGCATAGATGGATGATGGAGAAGGTGGGATGGAATCTTGAATTAAGGTCATAAGAAGTCCCTTGTGGATTTTGTGTTTAAAATGACCAGAGAAAATCCATCCTTAGTCTAGGTAAAAACCAATCGCTATTAAAGACTTCGCATTATCTCTCCAAGATCGATCCTCCCTGTCAAGACACAAGATTGCTCCCAGAAAACGACCACCATTCCATAAAAAGAAGAAAAGAGAAGTAGGAAGTGAGAGAGGGCCTTAGTTAGAGGAGACCTTTAGGCATGGGTAACATGTCTTTCTAGTCCCATAACCAATGCTTGTAGCTTGTTTATTTATCTAAGGGATGTGCTTTGAAATCCCATCCTGTGTTTTTCTTTGAGTTTTGGATGGGAACCACACCATGCAAAGACTTTATTTAACTTCCTATTATTGGTTAACATGGAATAGTGAGAAGTCTATGAAAACACTGAAGTACCCAAGTAAGTAGAAGAGTACAAAGAATATTGAGTCCCCTTGAAGTTACACCTTATGAAAACCTTTGAATCCTTCCCAATTCTAGAAACTACCAAGGTCACAAATCAATTAAAAGTTTACTTAATGAAAGGGACCTCAAATTTCAAAAACAGGGAAAACCATAGAGTTTATGGATGGGTGGATGACGTGGACTCACTTCCTATTCCATGAAAAATAAAACATGTCTTAGTCATTAGATATTAGAATTCAAAAATAGAAACTAGACATTAGCAATCAAAATATTAAGCACAAACCACCATGAGTCAACAACAGCATTGGCACTATGTCCTACGGTAATAAAGCACTTTTATTAGCAAAAATAATAAAAAGTTACACAAAATAAAGTAAAATATATAAGAAAGTTGTTGAACCAAAAAATTTGGTTTGGTTTTTAATAAGTATTTTGTTAAAGGCATGTATTGTAGTTAATTTTATATTATTAATTAGTGTTTAATTAAT
>MNCI01000527.1:300876-313215 GCA_015680685.1 Gnetum montanum | reverse complement strand
ACATTATAGTTAATTATAGTATACATGAACATTATAAAATTATCACAGTTTACATTATATATATATAAATTATATAAATATTATATATTATTAAGGCACCGTTGGTATCCTTTGGCTCACCTTAAATAACAATTGGCACTTGCACATCAAATTAAAAGAAGAAAGCCATCAATTATTCATACCATTGCAATAGTTTTTTTTGTCTTCAAACCACTGCCATTTTTTATAAAACAAAACTATGGTAGCCATGTTTTCACCTTCTTTCCTTGCCAAACCATTAGGCAGAAAAAATATATTTACCATGATTGGAATGTAGCTTTGCCTCACAATTTTGTTTTAGTTTTATTTTCTCTCATTTTTTTCTGTAGAAATCATAGTGATGTGAAAATTATGAGAGGAGTTATGGAGACTAGAAGAACAAACCTTTGATTAACACCTACTGCTATTGCAGCCAATGTTCCACAGAACATCTAACTTGGAGGCGGAGGAGTTGTAGAGAATCAACAAATCACAAAACATTCAACCCAGGCATGGCTTTAGTTTCAAACAAGGATGCTTTGGTGAGCCTCCCACAGGTGATGACACCAATGCACTAGTAGACAAACCTGACAGAGTTTCTGCACAACACACTGTACACCAATCTAGAAGGATCAAGGTGAAAATGATTTGAGTCCTGGAAGGATCAAGGTAGGAAATGCAGTTGTGGATCACAAATGTTGGGAGAGACTGGAGGACATGAAGGAGAAGAGGCCGACACTACAGGTGCATGAATCGAATCCTGGTTTAGATGTGGCAGTAGAGATGGCTGTAGCCATGGTATCTATGTCTCTGGTTTTCTACAGCTTAGATCCTACATATTCCAAACATCTACTGTAGCATGCCAAGGAATTGTTTAGTTTTGTAGATATTTACAAGGGCCTCTACAGCAAAAGTGTGCTTTCGATTTAGACCTTCTACAATTTCACGGCTTATTAGGATGAACTTTTATGGGAAGCTACTTGGCTTTATCATGCCACTAGCAATATTGAGTACTTGAATTATGTGACTGTCAAGAATGGCAAAGCATATGTGAACTAGTTTGTTGCTCGAACTTGGTTTAGCTGGGATAGCAAGCATGCTGGTGTTCAAGTGCTCTTGTCTAAACTCTATCACTTTCAGAAAAATAGCATAGCCAATGATATTTTCTCTGATATTGATCAATACAAAAGTATTGTAGATGATATTATGTGTGCTTTTCTGCTGGATTCTCCATTAGCTCAACTCAAAGCTTCTTCTTGGAAAGTTTCAAGGATTGTCATTGAGAATGTCCATGTGGATGGGCACAGGTGGCAAGGACATGAACGTGATGAGTAGCACTTTTTAATTGGCACTATGGATTTTATCTAGTAGCACATTTGTAGCAATGGTCCAATTAATGACACCAACATAGATGGTGAATGTGTGGAGTGGCACATCACATATGCCTCTTTTGCTACTTTCCATGAGAATTCGTATTAATTTAAAACATTAAAAAAGCGAAACATAGTAATGGTACTGATTATAGTGAATCGAAATTAGGTTTTGCAATACCTATATATTATTAAAATAATTATTTTTAACCTTGTTATAGTATAAATATGACTTCAAATTTGTATTATGGGTATCTATTGTGCATACATATTGAAATTTTTTTTTTATTTTTTTAGCAAATAGGAGAGGAGGATTTTATATCAATGAATTCCACATCAAATTGGAATTAATTATTTTTGTGGTTATTGTTGAAGTTCTATTGAGCTTTGCAGTGATTCTTGGAGTCCATGGTCGAACAATCAAAATTGTCACATTGTGAAACCAACAAGGCAAAATTGTAATTTAGGCAAGTCTCCCTTGTGATCTTTAATTATTATTTGTAATTTTGATTTGATTCAATTATTAATTTTCATTCTTGAACTTAATGTTAGAAGTTAGGTTGAAAATTTATGATTATACTTATGAGTGATAGGCATATGTGAAATTTAATTGGATTCAATTCTAATTATTTATTATCTTGATGTTATGCTAAAAAAAAAATCCCAAGAATTAGCTCCTCTTATCGTACAACCAGCCGAAACTAGTAAAAAAGTTGCAATTAAAGTTGTGATAGTAGGAGCCATTAAATCAATTTGTAAATTCTTAGGAATGGTAGCCCATGAATGTGCGAACGAAGAGTGCTCATGTTAAATGAAATCAACAAAGCAACCAAGCTAACCTACATAAATTCAACTGTCTAGAAGCACTCTTAGCCTTTATAAACATACAAAAGTTAATCAAAACCAAAACCAAGAACAACCAATATGATCAAGATTTGGTTATTCTTCTCCTCAGGAGACACAAAATCCCAATGAGAAAATACAACCTAATTTTCCATAACTATCAACCCTCTATTTGACATTCCAATATCAACCATGAGTTTAACTAGAGGGGTAGGAGCTCAAAATTTAAATACTACCTCAATGTCAATCTATGTAACCACAATAGAAGGTATCACCCAACCAATTAGTACTTTGAATATACAAACTCCACCAATAGCAACCTCATTACCAAGTCCTATAGTAACTCCAATAGTAGCTTCAACTTATACTATGGGATCATCCTCACATCATGTACCTATTCGATTTTCTTTAGGACCAATTCCTCTCTCTTTCAATAGTTTGAGTTCTAATGTTCAAATTAATCAACCATTCCTAGGAAAAACCCTAGGAGAATTATTAAATCAAAGAACATTAATTATACCTCAAGGCCCATTGGTTTTCCCACAAGGAAGAGATGCAGAGGTTAAAAATATTCACTTATTACCTATTTTTAAGGGGACAAATGATAAATATTCGATCACTTACGTAAGAGAATTTGAAACAATATTAACTATGTTAGCACCTCAAAGTGGGGATAGGACTAAAATGATTGCTTTCAAATCAACCCTAAAAGACAAAACTAATTTTTGGCTACAAACCCTTCAAACACAAATTAGTTCTTGGGATGAGGTTAAAAATGCTTTCCTGCAAAGATTTCTTTCTAATGATAGGCTATACTCATTAAGAAATAAATTAATGAGTTTTATGCAATATGAGGATGCGGACTATGAAAGCACCTTTGATAGATTTAAAGGGTTATGTTTAAAAAATCCAAACCATGGCTTCCTAGCCCATTAATTAATCCATATCTTTGTAGAAGCTTTACTACCCTATTGTAGGCAAAATGTTGACTTTTCATGTGGGGGAAATATTTCAAATGTGACACTAGAAGATGGTTGGAGAATTATAGATTCATTAGTAGACGAAAGTAAACGTTGGCCAAAACCCAACATTATGCAAGGCATGACTCAACAAACAGAACAATTAAATAGAAAAGTTGATGAGTTAACACGATTGATTAAAAAACAAGCTCATGGAATTTAAAGTGAAGCATGCAACATTTGCAGAAGTCCCCAACATGACCAAACAACCTACCCAGCCTTGTATTATTGTCAAGAGGAAATGCAAGAGTCGACTAAGGCTTTTCAACAATTTAAGAGCCAACCAACAATGAAATTTTCTCAACAATCATTCTACCCACAACAATATCCTCAAAATAATTTCAAGCCATTTAAGAATCCAACTAATGAACACTTGGATAAACTCACCTAAAGCCTCACTTCCTTTATAGAAAGTAGACAATTTATGAGTGAAATTGGGAGAACATTTTAGGACTTAAGTAGAAAAAAATTACCATCTCAACCTAAACCTAATCTTACATCTCAAAGAAAAGAAAAAGAGCAATTACATCCCATTACTACAAGGAGTGAAAAAACAGTTGAACCTAAACCCCAGAAGAAGGTGAGATTCTAAGAGGTAGAAACACAAGAGGAAATAGAACCACAAGTAGTCAATGAGAAAGATCAACCAACTAGGGAAAAAGAACAACCATTACTCTCTAGACAACCAATTTCACCTCCTTTCCCTAAATGATTACAAGAAAACTTCACAACCAAAGCCCATCTTGAAAAAATGTATAGTGAATTATACTTACATATTCCTTTAGAATAAGCAGTAAAAGACACACCGCTCTATGCCAAATACTTAAGGGAATTATGCACTAGGAAAAGAAAAGAAAAGAAATTCCTAAACAAGTTTATTTAGTTGATAACCTTTCTCAACTTATACAAAGACATGAAATTCCTAAGTACCAAGATCTAGGAGTTCCTACCATTCCAATCAAGATAAATGGACAAGAAATTAGGAATTCCCTATTGGATTTAGGAGCTAGTATTAATATTATGCCTCTTCAAATGGCTAGATCACTAGATATAGAGGATATAAGAAGAGTAAACATGACAATATCATTGGCTGATGGTTCAAGTGTAAAACCCATAGGAATTATAGAAGACTTAATAATAGAGGTAGAAAAGGGAAAACACCCAATTAATTTTGTTGTCTTAGAAGTGAAAGATCCTAATTGTTTCCCTATTATATTAGGTAGACATTGGTTAGCAACAGTTGATGCGGTAATTAATTATAGATTTTGCCAACTTCAACTCTCATGAAAATCTCAATTTTACACTAAATATATATGATAAGGTAAAAGAAGATCATTTAAATACAGACTTAAAGGAGGCAAGAATGCTCTACACTCTACCCACTTTAGCAATGGCACAAGATAGGGAAACCTTAGTGTTGAATAATTTTGAGGAAGGACCTTTAGACCCCTCAACTAAGGAACAACAAGATTTACTTGACCAAATTCTATATTTAGGATCAAGAAATATTGGAGAAACATTTCAACCTACACATAAAGATTCCTTGGATCTTAAAGAATTACCTAATACACACAAGTATATTTTTCTAGATCAAAATAAGCCCTTAATAATAAATTCCCAACTTACTAATGAGCAAGAAAAAAAACTATTAGAAATCTTGCATAGTAAATCTGAGGCATTTGCATGGAGTTATGAGGACCTTCACCAAGGAATCTCACCCAACATTTGGCAACGTCCTAGCTATTTAGAAGACAATGTCAAACTAGTAAGAATTCCCCCAAGATGAATTAATCCAGCCTTAAAACAAATAGTTAAGGATGAAATTTCAAAACTTTGGAAAGAAGAAATCATTTATCCAATAGTAGATAGTGAATGGGTAAGCGCCATTACTGTCGTCCCAAAAAAGGTAAAAAATGGAGAGTTTGTGTAGACTATAGAAGATTAAATCAAAACACAAAAAAGACCATTTTCCATTATCATACATAGATCAGATTCTAAAAAAACTAGAAGGACATGAATACTACTATTTTTTGAATAGATTTAGTGGTTACAATCAAGTAGCTATTGCCCCTGAAGACCAATAGAAAACAAACTTTACATGTCCTTATGGAAATTTTGCTTATAGATAAATGCCTTTTGGCCTTTGTAATGCACCAACCACTTTTCAAAGAGCCATGATCTCAATATTTTTAGATATGTTAAAAGATTATGTCAAAGTATTTATGGATAATTTTTCAGTTTATGGGGATACTTATGATGAAACCTTACAACATCTTGAAAATGTCTTAGATAGATGTATAGATAAAAACTTAAAACTAAGTTGGGAAAAGAGTCACTTAATGGTTACAAGTGGTGTAGTATTAGGACATGTTATTTCTAAAGAAGGGATAAGAATGGATGATGAGAAAATAAGAGTCATATCTACACTTCTAGCTCCAACTAATTTAAAGACTCTTCGATCTTTTCAAGGACATGCTGAACATTATAGAAGATTTATCAAAGACTTCTCAAAAATTGCTAGACCATTATATATGCTCTTAGAAAAATTTGTTTGGATCAATGATTGTCACGAAGCATTCTTGGAACTTAAAAAATGAATAACCACAGCCCCTATATTAAACACACCTAATTGGGATTATCTGTTTGATTTAATGTGTGACATTAGTGACACAGCAGTGGGGGCGGTTTTGGAACAATACATTGATAATAAACCAAGAGTGATTTATTATGTGTCCAAAAGTCTAGACCAAGCCCAAGTAAATTATACAACTATAGAAAAAGAACTATTAGCCATTGTATATGCTCTAAATAAATTTAGACATTACTTAATTGGATATAAAACTAGAGTATATACTAATAATTTGGCCATTAAATTTTTAGCTACCAAAAAAATAGAAAATGCAAGAATAATAAAATGGTTCTTATTACTCCAATAATTTGATCTAGTTATTCTAGATAAAAAAGGTAGGGAAAATGTAGTAGCAGATAATCTTTCTAGGTTAGAAACTCTTGATGAGAGCCAAACACAAGGAATTTTTCATGATGAATTTCCTGATGAACAACTTTTTTCTACAAAGAAAGATCTCTGGTTTGCTGATATAGCCAACTATCTTGCTACTATGAAAATTCCTACCAATTGGACTAAGGAAGAAAAAAATATTTCTTACATAGCATATCTAGATACATTTGGAATAGTTCGTACCTCTATAGAATATGTAAAGATAACATAGCAAGAAGATGTGTGGCTGAAAATGAACAACAAGAAATTTTACAAATGTGCCATGATGATTTAGGGGGAGGCCATTTTGATAGCAAACATACTACTCTCAAAATCCTTCAAAGTGGATTTTACTGGCTCTCCATTTTTAAAGATGCACATAAGTATGTGCAAGAGTGTGATAAATGTCAACGAATGGGAGCTATAACAAAAAGACATGAAATGCCCCTTAAATCCATTTTAATAATAGAACCATTTGATGTGTGGGGTATAGAATTTTTAGGACCATTTCCACCATCTAATGGATGTTAATACATTTTGGTTTGTATTGACTATGTTACCAAATGGGTAGAAGAAAAAGGCACCCCAACAAATGATGTAAAGGTAGTTGTAGTGTTCCTTAGGGAAAATATTTTAACATGCTTTGGAACTCCACGGGTAATCATTAGTCATTAGGGAACCCACTTTGTCAATAAAATCATGGAAAAATTCCTTAAGTCCTATGGTATCCAACATAAGATAACTAGTTTCTATCATCCACAAACAAATGGCCAAATAGAGAATGGTAATAGAATTATCTTAAATATATTAACAAAAATTGTATGTACCAAAGGGAAGGATTGGTCTAAAAAACTACAAGATGCACTTTAGGTTTATAGAATTACTTATAAACCAAGTTTAGGATATTTACCTTATTAGTTGGTTTATGGTAAGTTATGTTTATTACTAGTCGAATTGAAATATCAATCTTTATGATTAGCCCAACAACTTAATTTTAATGAAGACATGAACCAAGCCTCTAAAATTAATTAACTTTATGAACTTGATGAAATGAGGCTACATGCTTTGAATAAGTAAAGAATTGTAAAAATAAAAATGAAAACATTACACGATAAGAGTATCTTTAAAAAATAATTCTTCGTAGGTGATAAAGTTTTACTTTATAATATGAGACTACATAAATTTCCAGGAAAATTAACAACTAGGTGGGAAGGCCCTAATTTAGTTATTCAACCCCATGATAATGGAAGTGTCCTCATATCACCTATTGATGATTCCTCAACAATGCTCCTAGTCAATAGTTAAAGAGTTAATTTATATCATCAACACCACATTGAGGAACTTGGAGAAGAAGAATTAATAGAGCTAAGTGATCCAACTTATTCCACTATAGATGGATTACATGAAAACCATTCATTAGAAGTCCTAGCTTTTAAATATACCCCTAAACCAGACTCTTTCATCATTGAATAATGAACTAGTTTTAGTCTACAACTTTTACCTTGAAAAATGTAGAGGGTAATAGGACATTCTATTGTGAGTTGGGACTATAAGGAATTCGGTAGCATCATGTATGGAATGTAAGGGAGAAGGACAACTCCTCCTACCCTGAAATAGGTAGGTTTAAACCAAAAACCCAACTAAGGGTGAGCCTTAGACTAATAAGTGTCTTACACATAATAAATTTCAGTGTATTAAAAGAATATTCATTAAGTACATTGTTCATAAGTCAAGGTAGCTACATAGCTTAGTTTAGGGTAATGCTTATTGGTGTTTGGTTTTTACTTGGATAACCATGTAATAAAGGATATGATAGTAGGGTATAACCAAATTGGAAGCTAAACCAAGAACAAGTTAGGGAATGAGTTAGATGTAAGTAATGCATCTTGGATTTTTAAATCATAGGAGAGGTTTAAACCTTGAGGTTATAAGACATTCTTAAACCTAATGAGGCAAACCTTGTAAGGTGATGTTATGCTAAAGCAATCCTAGGTAGGGCCTTCTTAATCGAGTTATATGTGGACTCATATCCAAGAATAAGAATTTATCATCAAAATAGGAATAATCATATATACATACTTAATAAATAATTAGTACATAAACCTTTTCTTAATGGACAAGTTTAATTTTTGTGTTAGCCTAAAAGAATATCTTGACATAAGAGGTAGCATAATTTTGTTTACAATAGCATGACTATCAATTTTTTTATAGTTCATTAATTTAATTTAATTTAATTTCGCCTTTATGAACAAGCATTGGCCATAGGCTACTCAGGGGCTGTGTTGAACCCCAAAATTTGGTTTAGTTTTTTATAAGTATTTTGTTAAAGGCATGCATTTTAGTTAATTTTATATTATTAATTACTGTTTAATTAATATTTATTTTAGTTTAATTTAGTGGTGAGTATTAGTTCATTATTATTAGTTTGATAGTTTATTTTAATTAATATTATATATTATTAAGGCACCGTTGGTATCCTTTGGCTCACCCTACTGCAACATGAAATATTAAATAACAATTGGCATTTGCACATCAAATTAAAAGAAGGAAGCCATCCATTATCCATACCATTGCAATAGTTTTTTTTTGTCTTCAAACCACTACCATTTCCTATAAAATAAAACTATGGTAGCCACGTTTTCACCTTTGTTTCCATGCCAAACCATTAGGCAGAAAAAAATCTATTTACCATGATTGGAATGCAGCTTTGCCTGACAATTTTGTTTTAGTTTTATTTTCTCTCACTGTTTTCTGTAAAAATCACAGTGATGTGAAAATTATGAGGGGAGTTATGGAGACCAGAAGAACAAACCTTTGATCAACTGTTGCTGCTATTGTAGCCAATGTTCTATAGAACATCTAACTTGGAGGCAGAGGAGTTGTAGAGAATCAACAAATTGCAATAACATTCAACCTAGGCATGGCTCCAGTTTCGAACAAGGATGCTCTAGTGAGCCTCCTATAGGCGATGACACCATCGCACTGGCAGATAAACTTGACAAAGTTTCTACACAATGCACTATACACCAGTTTGGAAGGATTAAGGTGAAAATGGTATGAGTCCTAGGAGGATCAAGGTAGGAAATGTAGCTATGGATCACAAATGCTAAAGAGACCAAAGGACATGAAGGAGAAGAGGCCAACATTGCAAGGGAATGAATTGAATCCTGGTTTAGATGTGGCGGTAGAGATGGATGTAGCCATGGGATTTGCGTCTCTGGTTTTCTGTAGCTTAGATCTTGCATATTCCAAACAGCTGCTGTAGCATACCAAGGAATTGTTTAGTTTTGCAGATAATTATAGGGGCCTCTACAGCGAAAGCGTGCCTTTTTTTTAGACCTTCTACAATTCCACCACTTAACAGGATGAACTTCTGTGGGATGCTGCTTGGCTTTATCATGCCACTGGCAATATTGAGTACGTGAATTATGTGATTGTCAAGAATAGCAAAGCATACGCCAACTAGTTTGCTACTCCAGCCTAGTTTAGCTGGGATAACAAGCATGCTGGTGTTCAAGTGCTCTTGTCTAGACTCTATCACTTTCAACAAAGTAGCATAGTCAATGATATTTTCTCTGATATTGATCAGTACAAAATTATTGTAGATGCTATTATGTGTGCTTTTCTGCCGGATTCTCCATCGGCTCAAATCAAAGCTTCTTCTTGAAAAGTTTCAAGGCTTGTCATTGAGAATGTCCACGTGGATGGGCACAGGAGGAAAGGACGTGAACATGATGAGCAGCGCTCTTTAATTGGCACTATGTATTTTCTCCAATAGCACATTTGTAGCAATGGTCCAATTAATGACACCAACATAGATAGTGAATGTGTGGAGTGGAGCATCACATATGCCTCTTTCACTGCTTTCCATGAGAATCCGTATTAATTTAAAACATTAAAAAGCCAAACTTAGCCAAACTGATTATAGTGGATCAGAATCAGGTTTTGCAATATGCATATACTATTAAAATAATTATTTTTAAACTTGTTGCAGTATAAATATGACTTCAACTTTGTATTGTGGGTATCTATTGTGCATACACATTGAAAAATAATTATTTTTTGTAGTAAAAAGGAGAGGAGGAGTTGATAGCAATAAATTCCACATCATATTGGAATTAATTGTTTTTGTGGGTATTGTTGAAGATGTGTTGAGCTTTGTGGCAATTTTTGGAGTCCATGGTCTAACAATCAAAATTGTCACATTGTGAAACCAACAAGACAAAATTGTAATTTAGGCAAGTCTCCCTTGTGATCTTCAATTATTATTTGTAATTTCGATTTGATTTAATTATTAATTTTCATTCTTGAACTTAATGTTAGAAGTTAGGGTGAAAATTTATGATTATACTTATGAGTGACAAGCATAAGTGTGGAATTTAATTGGATTCAATTCTAATTATTTATTGTCTTAATAATTTCTTGGACTTTTTAAGCATTTCTCCATAGATATGACTTGTAGGTCAGCCATAGATGAGGTGATAATCTTTACAGAAAAATAAAGAAAAATAAATTTTAAAGGTATCCAACACCAAATTTTTTCTGGCTTGTCAAAAGTATAAAATATTTAAGAAAGATAAAACATACTAACAATGTTGCAAAACAAAAATGTATAAAATAAGAAGGTGAAAAACTGAGTAGCCATGTGTATTGTTAGCATAGATGGCCATCTCCCCTATGACTGAGTTAAAGGGAAGAGATGTAGAATATAGAGCGTAGTTGTCTATCTGATGAGGTAGTAGTTGCACTAGCTTGTCTTGGCTCTAGGAAAGGTTTTACTTGTTGGATGTTGACCAACTACTTTCTATGTGGACTCTTAGGTTTGTAGATTAACATGACCCTAGAGGAAAAGCTTTTATCAATTATATAAGGTCCCTTCCACAATGTTTGGAACTTTGTTTTCTGGGGTACTTATGTGGGATTCTAGTAGAGAACCTTATCTCTAGGCTAAAATTTTACTTTTTGTATTCTAAGGTTATGACACTTGTTGTATGCCTTATGCACTTCATTCAAAAATAGGACCATGAATCAATTTTCATCTAGCACATTTAGTTTGATTAATCTTTCTCTTTGTACTAAGCATAGGTCATGGTTCAAGTCACAGGCTATTGAAAGTGTATAAAGCTTGGCTTGGACTGGAAGTGCAGGAAGTTTTTTGTACACTAGGTCATAGGGAGAGTAGCCTATGGGAAGTTTCCATGTGGAGTGGTAGGACTAGAGGGCAACATTGAGTTTTGTCCTATATTTGCTTACCATCCTTGTTAGGATCTTTGTGATCTCCCTATTGGTGACTTTTGCTTAACTGTTGGTTGGGAAGGGGGGGGTGATAGGGTGTTGTTAATTTATGTTCCACCCCCAAGTGTTGCATCAACTTTCGAAAGGTGGCACCTATAAAATGGGTTCCATTGTTAGAAATTAGTGCACATAGGACACCAAACCTATTTACAATATGTTGTTGTACAAATTGAGTAGCAGTCAATGATGTACAGTCAATGACAATTGCTTCTTCTACCCATTTGGTGTAGTAGTCAACTACTACGATGATGTATGTCTTTTCATTAGACATGGCTGTGATGGGATCCATGAAGTCTATGCCCCATATGTCAAAGGGTTCTACTGGTTGAATTCACTATTAAGGACCCTCCATTCGAGTGGTCATCCCACCATCTTGTTGATAGCATTCACAGGATTGGACAAACTAGAAAGCATCCTTGAAGATTGTAGGCCAATAATATTCTACTAGTAGGATTTTTATGGCCATGCATCTCTTTGCATAGTGGCCTTCGCAAGGACCTTCATGAGAATCCTAGAAAATGCACAATTAGTCCACATTTGGGACACATCAATGGAAAAGTCCATTAGTGCACACCTTACAAAGATGTCTGTTGATTTCCATGAAGTACTTAACTTGATAAAGAAACTATTTTTTCTTCCTAAATTCAAATCTTATGGCATATTCTAAGTGAGAAGATAAGTGAGGATGTCATCATACCATTTTGATTCTATAAGAACTTGGTTATTTGTTGCTCCTATAAAGAGGAGTTTTGTTGCAAATTGATCAAAGAGTAGACTCTCCTCCTCTTTATTATCC
>MNCI01000527.1:261806-300297 GCA_015680685.1 Gnetum montanum | reverse complement strand
ACCAAATGACATCTTACAATATGAAAAATTTTTCTAGGGACTCATGAATGTTGTTTTAGCTTAATCTTCTGGTGTAATCTGGATTTGGTTATAGCCACTATAACCATCCAAGAAGCTATACTAACAATGCCCAGATATGGTGTCCAATACTTGGGCCACAAATAACAATGGAAAATGAGCTTTAAATATTTCCATATTCAAGAACCTAAAGTTGTTGTAGATCCATCACTTACCACCTTTCTTTGGCACAATAATGAGTGGACAAACCCACTCACTATCTGCAATGGGATAGATGAACCCCACCTTGAGGAGTTGTTCTATTTCCTCTTTGATGATCTACTTCAACTTAGGGTTTAGCCACCTTTGTGGCTACCTTCTTGGCTTCATGTTTGAGTTGGTGTAGATATGATGTTAGCATATCCATGGATCAATTCTAGTTAGTTTAGGATATGATCAAGCAAAATTTGCTAGCCATTTGTTGACCACTTCCAATAGCTTGTCTTTTTGTTTAGGAGCAAGATTTGCATTGATTATAACTAGCTTGCCATTTTTTAAAAATGCATACTTCATGCTAGCTAGTAGATTTTTTAACTCTGGGGGATCTAGCTTAAAATTATTAAGGATTTCCAACTCTCCCCAATAGGTATCATCATCTTCATCATCAGAGAGTTGGTGATGAGCTTGCTGAAGTTCATCCATGTCCTTGACATAAGCACATCTTAGGCTCTTAGTAGGTTCCATGCATAGTGTGTTGCTATCAGAGTTACTTGTTAACCACTAGGTGCCCTCTTGTTTTGTGATTGCTACATACAGGCACCTTTAGATATCAATTTCATATGCACACTGATTGCATGCTTACTTTTAATGGATCAAGTTTTCTACACACAATTGCACCCATTATCATTGTACATGATGCATGAAACTAACTTCTTCTCAAGGCATTCAAATTCATTCTCCTTGGAGATTTCTAAGGATAGGTCCCTGATGCCCATTTGTGTAGCAATAGTGCTTTACCATGCATGTTCCATAATGATGGGAAAGTTACCTTTGTAGTTTTCTACTTTGATCAGTAGAAAGTCGACAGGATAGGACCACCCACAAACTATAGTCATAATGTCCTTCACTAATTTCAAAGGGATAGTGATTGATTCGTTTGCCAATTCCAAATGAATATTTCTCTTCTTAAGAAGTGGTAGGTTCTAGGCCTTGTACATGTCATAGGAGATGACATTGACATTGGAACCAAAATCAAGAAAAGCCTTGCATAGCTTATGTCTAGTGATTTATAAGTAAATAAGAGGATTTTCTAGGTTAGATCTCTTTCTAGAAAGGTTGGTAGCCTTGATCCAATCAGAGACAACATGAGTTAACTT
Organism: Gnetum montanum; assembly: GCA_015680685.1. Taxonomy (NCBI): domain Eukaryota; kingdom Viridiplantae; phylum Streptophyta; class Gnetopsida; order Gnetales; family Gnetaceae; genus Gnetum; species Gnetum montanum. The sequence continues at coordinate 298,924 of MNCI01000527.1, read as the reverse complement.
CACAATGTAGATTTGAGGTGGCATTTGGTTTGAAGGGCTCTCAAATGTATTTGATGCAAAGGATGAGGATGTTGGAGATACAGGGTGACTAGTTGCATTAGGTTATGAGGGTTTGGAAGGATTATTGGGTCAGAAAAATGATCATTTTATGGATCAATTGTTTGAATCACTCAATTGAAAGGCTAATTATAAATTTATGGCCCTTGTAGCATTTTGTTACTATGGTTGTGGGGGATTTTTTCCCTACATGGATGGAGCATAAGGTAACTAGGTTAAAGGTGAAGGGATGTGTGCAGATGGATGTGAAATGTGGTATGGATATGGGGTCTCTCCTCAAGTAGATGATGAATGAGTTTGATGGTACTCTAGAGGATAATAGTGATGTTGGAATGAGGCACGACTTGTAGAGTTTCATGGAGAAATAAGTTTTTGAACATAGTACTTGTATGGATCTGGTTACCTGTAAGGGTATTGTTGTCTTAATGATGGCATTACCCATGATTGTGGTTGGTGCCACTACTAGTATTGCTCATACAGTTGTGGTGGAGCTCCACTTTGATAGTAAGCTTGTTGTTATTGGTGGAACTGCCTTGGATTTCCTTAAGGATAAGGTAATTGTCTAGATGCTTGCCTCCATGCTAATTGAGGATTTAGCATATACATTCTAGACTCTTATAAGTGTGATACCATGGGTAAAAATCCCTTTGGATATTCATATTGATAAATGTCACATCCAACATCATCATCAAAGTCTATCTCCATAACTTCTTCAACTATAGAAGCTTTGCCCTTACCCCTTTGGTAGGCACATTTAGCTTCTTTCCTCCTTCTACGGTTGTGATCACAATTTTTCTCTTTGGATTCCTCAACAATAATTATAGTAGTTTGGAATTTTTCATCCAAAGAGTTTCATAATTTATCAACCTTTGCCAAAATATCATAAACATATTTTTGGATTCACAAGGTTTTCCTACTCATAACCTTGTTGAGTGGTGAGTCCTTGTCATAGAATTGGACCTCCCTTTTTCTAATGGAAGAATCCCTATTATATTCTTTTGCACTTTCACTTTTTTGCAACTCACCTTCTTCTTTTGTTACCTATTCTATTAGCCTTTGTATCTAATGAGCTCTTAGTTTAGAAAGTCTCCCTTATGCATAAACTCCAAGAGTTCTTTTGGTTTTCTCTCTAAGCCCATTTATGATATGGTAGAGCTGTTGCCTCCAAGAATAACCATGGTTAGGGCATTTATGTAAGAGAGAATAATATCTACCTATGGCAGCATCCAAGGGTTCATGTGTTCCTTATTTCTAGCCTTGGATTTTCCTTCTCAGATTAGACACTTTGGAGTATGTTTGGTATTTGTCATTAAATAGTTCTAGCATGGTACTTCATTTCTAAATGGATTTTGGTTGCAAAGACCAATACCAGCTTTCTGCCCCTTTGATGAGTATCTTAGGGAATAGCTTCAATTTTTGCTACTCATTCTCTATATTCTATAAGGCATAGACATTGTGGAAAGCTTGGAGATCTGTTTGTGGATTAAAGTTATATCCTCTCTAAAATCTTAGGATATTTTCCATGTCTAAGCACTTAATTCGACTATCTCTCACATGCATGGTTGGAATTTTTACAGCCTTTGCAATATTTAGCATGCTTCAAGTTTCTAGCAAAGGATAATTATCATCATTATCACTGATGATATCCCCTATTACCCCTTCAATTATTGTGAGCATGATGATCAATATTATTATCTTACTACTCACCTCCATCACAATTATTGCATCTACGACATTATTTAGAACTGAAAGAAGAGGAAGAAGAAGATGCAAATGAAGAGGATAAAGAGGGAGAAGGACTACTATCACCATGGTATCTATCAACTCCCCTTCTATTGTTGCAACCACATTCATCAAGTTTCTTATCATCTTTATGCTTGTCTGAGCCCCTACCTTGACTACCATCTTTTTTTTTAACCTAGATTATTGATAGTGGAATGTAGATTCAAGTTCACACCCCCATCACCATTAATGAAGGGTGAAGAATTTTCATGTTGAGAGCCCCCAGAGAGAGGATCCTCATTATCATCTTGATTTAGCAAAAATAAGGGATTGGTAAATTTTTTTCCCTTTACAAACTCATGTTGCTTCTCTTGGTGTCAATATCTTTGGTGTTGTGTTTTAGTGGGATGGTAGTCCTGGTAGTCATAATCATGCATAACATACTCCTCTTAAAGATCATAGATGCCTAACTTCTTAAGATTTTGAAGCAACATCATGAGCACAGATCGATCGGAAAGCATTACAGTATGGTCTTCCATGTCACGCCATCACAGTTGTTCGTCTTGGTCTAAGATGCAGGTGAAATCAAGCACATACTCATCTAGATGAGTATATATCACCTTGCATTCTTGAGGGACCAATGGTTTAGCATCAACACACCTGTGAGAAGAAGACATTTTGCAAAAAAATAAAATATCAGTGTGCTTATGTTGTTGTATTATGTGTGAGAATGATGTTGACCTTAGGGTTTTTTCAATGATGTTAATGATGTTTACTAATCCTAGGTAGTGCATGTTTCAATAGAAAGAGTCCCTAGCACTAATGATGAGCAGTGAAGTACCCCTATGTCCAACCATACAAATCACAAAGCGTTCATGCATGATCTGGTCAAATTGCATGGACTCTATAGTTTTCCGATGCACTAGTTCTCTAGGAAGTAAACTAGGCATTGAGAACATTTGTTACCTTCCCAACTACACTTGTGAAGCTTAAGGGTATGGTTTAAGTGTAATTGAGGCACATGATTTTTATCATTTAATATTTTATGATTTTGATGCTTAAAATAAATAGGATAAAGAATAAAGTAATTTAAGGCCTACTTTAATCTAATTGGCTAACTATTGTGTAACTAGTCCTAACATAAGTATCTAGTTCCACTTACTATACACATCTTGAACACATATAATGTTGCTAGGTTATCAAGTGTTAAGCAGTGCTGGCATTACCAAATGTTATATGCATGCTTGAAGTGGTCATACTTATGTGTTTACTTAATATCTATTTACCTTATCTTAATTACTTAATTAGCTTAATTACTGAGGAATATTGAATAAATAATTGAAAACATTAAATGCATGAATAAAACATTTAAACTATCTAGAATGCTACAAGGTTTATCAATAAGCTTATCTTTATTGCTGCACACACTACCGTGCTTAGGTACAGTAGTGCTTGAATAAAGATTCATACGCTCAATGACTCCTGCTACTAGCACTCAAGAAAATATTCTAACTTTCAAATGTAAGAACTACAAGAGCTTCGATACAACTATGGCAAGATGATGTCTAAACACTATGGGTTGGCATGTATTTATAGGCAAGAATAGACCCTATGTCAACAAAGCCACGTCAATGCATCAAATGATGAGTTGACGGGATCTAGTTGATGTGGCCTAGTCGATGGGGCCTAGTTGACAAGGCCTAGTTGACATGGCCAATCTGCAACTCATCAAAGTTCAAGTGTAGATTTTGAAAAGTGATGTATAGATTTTTAGGATTGGGACCTTTCTTCCTTCTAATAATTAATTTTCTTTACTTATATTTCTTAAAGTTTTAATTATAAGTTTGTACACTTCAGTAGATAATTCTAATAAAATTTACTTAGTACTAAGGATGATGTACTTTGATTTTTCTTTGCTCATTATTAATATTCTTCGGTGTCCAATATGCCACACCCCCTCCCCAAAAGACTTATATTTAGAAAATCATGTATTATAATCTTCTTAAACTTTGCAACCTTTATTATTGTAAAGGACATCCATTTAATAACTATTCTTTTTTGCCTAAGAAAATAGATGTTGAGGAAAAGAAAAAACATATCAAAGTTGAGGATAGAAAAAAAATTTGAAATTGTAAATATAAAAATTTAAGTATCTATCAATGATAACAATGATCAAATGACAATGAAGCAATTAGAGAAAATAGAAGCTCATGTAAATATTCTTTCTACAATAAGTAGTGATCAATCCAAATAAGAAAAAATTTCCTTATTTGACAAGAATACCATTAACTCAAATACTAAAAATTATGTTAAAAATTGGGCTAACACTAATGATAAAGAATCTCAATGTAAGGTCAATTGTGATGGAAAATTTATTAGGTAATTTATGTTGGCATTTTCTATTGGATCTTCCTCTCTTACAAAAGTTGGTATTTCATCAAAGCCTTTTATTGCTAGCTTAAATTCTTTTGTTATTTGATGTTCAAGCATCGATGTTGAAAGTAATGCAAGTATTATTAAGAATAAGATCATTTCCCCTACTAACAATTAATTTTCTCTCTTCATTTTTCAAATCATTATCTTGATTCTAAGTTTGTATACTAGAGTAGGCATCTCTAAAATTAGAAAATTCTTTACTTTCCATGTTGTTTTTTCTAGTTTCTACTTAATCTTAAAAAGATGACGTACTTTGATTTTTTTTTTGCTTCTTATTAATATTAGTTTTTGGGTTAAACACTCCTCCTTCCCCTTCTCCATCATCCCCCTTTCCCTTTCCACATAACTATATGTAACTCTAGACATATAGCTAACATGAACAATGAGGTGTTAGCCTAGTGGTAAGCCTCTTGATTTGAAAGCTCCAAGTCACGGATTCCATTTCAATTAGTAATATTAAATTATCAAAGTTCTAATTGAACTATATTAAAATTATTTTGAGGTTCAAACACTCTACCACCACCCTTCATATAGCAAACAAAAAACTTTTATAGAACTCAACTAGAACTTTATTACTCAATATTACCCACTGGAATCAAATCTATAACTTAAAATTTCAAAATCAAGAGTCTTGCCACTAAGATAATATCACATTATTACCCATTGGAATTAAACATGGAACTAAATGACTATATGTATAGAGAGTATGCCTTGTTAGTGGTTTCAAGGCTACTAGAATGAGGGCCAAAAGAAGTGTGGGAAAACTTATGGATTTCATATTATCTTAACCATCACACCAAAGAACTACATAACCCCAATTCCTTATGTGCTATGTCACAAGGATATGTAGAGTTGTAGAGGAGATTTAGTTTGATACTAGGGACATCACCCTTATCCATAAAGTAGAGCTTAAGGCTAGATGCATGAGAGTAAGAATACGTCTTAGCTCTTTTAGGGAACAATGTTTTTTCTGCAATTTCTTATACTAGCTATGACCATACATGTGTGTTCCATGACTAACATGAATGTGCAAGAGGGAGGAACAACTTCAAGTTAGAGGCTTTTTGGTAGGTAAGTCTCATTCATCTTATTGCTTATATGCTTACTTAAAGCGTACTTGCTATACTTTTAACCTTTTGATTAATGTGTGTTATGCACTTATGTATGCTCATAGGTGTTTTGATTATTGAGAAGTGGTTCATCTTAAGTCTACTTTGAAATAGGTGGTTACTTTTGAACGTAAATATGGTGTTGAACAGTGCTTCATCAAAGTAGTATTGTTACACTTGGTATCAAAATCAAGGTTGTGAATAATGGTTTATTGTCCATGACTAGTGTTTTTAGTTCATGGTTTGTGCAAATGGTTGCTACTATGGTAAAAAGGAACAAGAGAAATTAAATTCCTAGTGTTATTTTTCCTTGTCCAAACTTGCAACATGCCTAAATTAGAGATAACAATTGAGACAAACATGTGCATAAGAGGTGCATGACAATGTTGATATGTATAACAAAGTACATAAAGATGAGGATGTAGAAATGAATAGTAAGAGGGATATTGATGAATCTACTAAAAAGATATTAAAAATAATTGATGAGTAGTGAGGTACCCCTATGCCCAACAATACAAATCATAGAGCACTCACACGCGATCTAGTGGAATTCCATGGACTCTATAGTTTCTAGTACACTAGTCTTCTAGGAATTAAACATTGCCCTAAAGGTCATTCATTGTCTTCCCAATTACACTTTTGAGGTACAAAGGTATGGTTAATTTTGATCAAGGAATATGATTTTTATCTTTTTATGTTTTATGTTTTTTGGAGCTTGAAGAGAGAAAAAAAGTAATTTAATGACTAATTTGATTTAACTAACTAACTAATCCCTAACTAATCCTAGCATAAGCATCCAATGCCACTTTTCATATATGTCCTAAATCCATGTATGCACTACTAAGTTACCATGTGCTACACTACTAGGCGTGCCATGCAATAACGCTGTTGGGATTACTAAGCGAATATGTGTTATGTTTGAAGCAATGGTACTTATGTATTTAATCTATCTAGCTTATCTCACTTAATTAGCTTAATTATAGTAAAAAATTAAATAAATAACTAAAAATATTAAATCCATGAATAAAATAGCTAAACTATCTAGAATGCTACAAGGTTTATCAAGAAGCTTGCCTTTATTGTCATACATAGTGTTGTGCTCAGGTACAATACTGCTCAAATAAAGATTCATACACTCAATAACTGCTGCTATGGGCACTTGGGAAAATATTTTAACTTTTAAATGGAAAAATTGCAAGAGCTCCACTATTGCTATCAATCTATTACCATAAATGTGGCTAGTGAGCATGTATTTATAGGCAAGAAATAGACCTTGTGTCGATGGGGCCTAGTTGATGCATGAAATGATGTGTCGATGGGGCCTACTTGATAGGGCCTCATCGATGTAGTGAGCTATAACTCATCATACCCTCATGACTAAATAAAAACTCATCATTGAGTTCCTTTACAAAATTGGGAAGGTATGGGATTATTGATTAACCCTTAACAAAACAATCTGACTTGACAAAACTGATTGTCCAAGTGTACAAATCAACACATTACAAAAATTGTGGTGTTCATGATATCAAATTGAACACCATGACATGAATCTATAAAATTTTGATAGCACTTTGTTTGATGGAATGAAGGCGGTGGAGAAGATTGAATAGTCTCAGGTGATGGAGGTTTTTGAGGCTCTAAAGAACCTTTTTTGGGTTTGGACACATGTGGTAGCTAAGGTGGCGATGGTTGTCCTATTGCTGCTACAACATTTGGTGGAAGGAAAAAAGCATCCAGCAATGCTTTTATTTTCTTCTCCTTACTCCTAGAATCATGCATAGTCCATGTAGCTTCGTCAACATGGGCTAGAATGGGTACATCCCAAGGATAAGGAATTGCTAGACATAACTCCTTGGCATTGATGAACTAGGCAGTGAATTGTTTGTACTTGATGTTGAACACTCTGATAGCATCTTTTAGCTCTTTGTAATCATTCATTCTCTTATTCAAGTTCTCGGTAGTTAATCGTGAATATGTGAATCATGCCTTGAGAACTTTGAGTTCAGTATTTGCCATCTCAAGCTTTTGCTTGGTGTCTTTGTGGTGCTTGAACTTAGCCTCATGCAGCAAGTATGAGCTAGCCACCTTCTTTTTGAGTTCTAACCATGGCTGTTTGATAGTCAACATTGCTAGGTTTGCATAGTAGAGATTGGCCAATTCCCTATACTCTGTCATTTCTTCAATTTGCAACTCCTTTAGGCAAATCTCCACTTTGTTATTGGCATCTATTCCATCAATGATGGATTGTCATATCTCTCTTCCTTGTTGAAGTTGCTAGAGGGCCTCATTTATTTTTCCCTTAGTTATTTGAAATGCTTTTCATTCACTTCCTTCTACAAGCCAACTTGGTATCTTTAGTGATTCTTGACTCTTTCAAATTTAGAAGCCTCATTTTTCTAGGCGATAATCTCAATGGTATATTTTTGGCATAAAACTTAAACTTTCTCCATAGACAGATTATAATTCTTCATGGATAATTTTCTTAATTCCATGTTTACCTTAGCAAGCTACTCCTACTATTGATGAATGAATTCCTACATCTGTTATTTTTATGCATCAACATTGCGTAGGTGGTGATTTTCTACAGTCAGCAATTCATCTTCTAGGCACATATGAACCAAGTCTTTCTAAACTAAGTAGGTTTTTGCTCTTGCTAAGGGCTACTTGAAAATGGCTATTAACATTTCCTTGTTAGCTTGTTTTAATCATCCTTGTAGTTGTTGAAAAACTTCATTTCTAGTTATTGCTATGCCAAGGAGTGTGGGATTAGTAAAATGAGCATGTAGTTCTACAACTTCCACAACCAAGCATTGGTTTTGTGCTTGAGCTATTTCAAGTTACTCCTCCAAGATGTTGCATTTGCCATTTCCTTCCAACAACTCCTACTAGGTTGCAGTAATATTTTCTGAAAAATTAAAGATATCTAGAATTGGTTAGTTGGTCCCCACTAGTCGGTCTAGTAACTCTTCATGCTGGGTTGCATTCAATCTTCTACTGATAATTCCTGTGGATATCTACACATCTTGAAGTGCATATACATCTAATACAAATGCCATAGGTGCATTAAGCACTTTAGTGATTTAGTCAACAACTACTTCAATAACAATCTCCTACCCTTGGTACTACATCACCAATATAGTTGCCTCTCACCTTCCTCCAAATGCATTGAAAAGGAGGTAGCATTCTTAGAGATTTCCAGGAATAAATGGTGTTAACACACTTTCATCTCTCGGCCATTGGGATCTAATCTCATGGAAAACTACATTCGTAGGGTAGAGAATATCAGTCTACTTTCCATCTAGCTAATTGTTTGAGCCACTTCAATAAGATGACTCATCATGGATCGATATATAGATGGATCTCTACCACTCATTCCTGCATGCTGCTCCTACTTACGCAAGAGTTGTTCTTGGATTTCTTGTAAGTGCTCAATTGCTATGTGGACATTTGATATTGTTTCTTGAGTAGGTGATGGAGGTGGCAACTACTACTCCTCTTCTTTGGACATGATACATGTCTTATCCTTCATCATTTCAGACCACAAGGCTATAGGAGCATGCTTGATTGTGTTGTTTGCATAGTAGATGATCCTTGTCCTTTTGCAAAGTTTCCTAATGAGGTATGAAAAAGGCAAGGTTTTCCTTTCATGCTCATTTTCTTTGAAGAACTTCTTAATATTTAAATAGATCAATTATGGAAGGTTCATTGGAAATCTCTCACTTAGTGCAGCACATGCTCAAGCAGAAAAAGTAGTGACCTTGCTGGGCCTCATCGTTGGATTGAGGTGATAGGTCAATATCTTAAAGTATACTCATTCGACTAGTGTGAGTGCACCAAATTATTTATGATCAACCCCATAACACTGTTGTGTCCACTTCTTTTTGGCTTCAAGATTAGCTTGTGTAGCCAGCTCTGTCAATTGTGTTTCAAAATCAAACAACCCAAGAACTTGTATGATAACTTTAGCTGAGTAGGACACTTGAATGTCCTTGATCTTCAATGTGGAGCCTACCCTTCTATTGTTCTAGAAGAGGTACGTCTCTCCCATGTATGACTTCCCACTGGAACTGATGATTGAACACATGGGATAGGTTTGCAATTGTGTTTTCACCTTTGCTAGAACATGCTCTAGAAATGGCCCAAAGTTTAGTTCTTGGAGAACTAAGCATTGGATATCATGGGACCTGAAGGTGTTGAGGCAAGCTCGTGTTATGTGACTTCAAGCCTCCATATGGATCTTGATGCTTCCCCACACTGTGATTATTCTATTGCAACTTCTTCTTTAGGAATCTATTAAATATATTCCACTTCAGGCTTCTCTTGAAGAGGTCCCATTGCATAGGTTTCTTCTCGCTAATCCTAGGCCTATTCTTGTTGGCCCCTTCTAGTTCTGGGCCATTTCTCACTTGGTTACAATGGTCCTTCCTCTTGTGGTTATTTTGGTCTTGGCACCATTTATAATCATAACATGACCATGGGTTAGCAATTATTGTATAACATGAAACAATGGAGATACCTTATCTTCTTGGGATAGTTACACATGGCTAATTTGTGATTATGGTTGAGTTAATTAATTTTAATCATTATTTTATCATTTTATATGTGTTTTAATGTTAATAAGTCATTCTAGAGGGTGTTGGAAGGGTTAACTCTTGAAAATTGATGGTTTCATATCATTGTATTCATTAACCCTTTGGGGGAGTTAGAAAAATTTTCAAAAAAATTGATTGAAAACCTTAAGATTTGTAGCTCCCATGATTAAGAGCTTACCTTTGGTAGCTGTAGGATGAAATAATGGAATGATTTGGACAAACAACTGGAGAGTTATGGGCTCTAAAAAATGGCAAAGACTCCCCTCATCAAAGTTCTTAGTGGTATTTATAGGATTTTTGGCATGTGTTGATTGGGCCTAGTTGACAGGGCCTAATCGATGGGGTTAACTGTGTCAATTAGGCCTAGTCCTTGGAGCTATTGACCATCATTGAATTTTGTTGAATTTGGTCAAACTTCCAAAATACAAGGAGTTTATGAGTGAAAGGTCAAATGGAAGCCCAAAAAGTGATGAACATGATGAGAATAGTATAAGAGGATGGCAAAACTCAAGAAAATATAGAAAATTGAGACAATGATTTGGATAATGAATTTAATGAGAGTTTAAGGAGCACTGAGTAGGATACACAATGGAATATGTGAAAGATAGGATTGTAACAATGTCTAAGGTAAGGGACTTGACTATCCAAACCAAGAGATATGCAAGTGGATCCTCCCCACAACAAGCACATGCCCTTTTTGCCTTTACATAACCTCAACTAAGGAGTCTATAGACCTCATAGTTGATTAATGGTTGTGAAAAGTTAAGGAAAAACCAAAAAGGATCTATCCAAGAATTCAAGTATGTCAAACCAAGACATGGAATCAAGAACATGGACACTAGCAGTGAGGTGAGTTACAGTCAGCATAGATGGATGATGGAGAAGGTGGAATAGAATTCAAAAATAAGGTAATAAGAAGTCCCTTGTGGAGTTCATATTTAGAAATGACCAAAGAAGATCCATCCTTAGTCTAGACCAAAACCAACCTCTTTTAGTGACTTCATATTGCCACTCCAAGGTCAATCCATCCCCTTAAGACACAAGAGTACTCGCACAAAACAACCATCATTCCATAAAAAGAAGAAAAGAGAAGTAGGAATTGAGATTGGATCTTAGTTTGAGGGGACCTTTAGGCATGGGCAACATGGATTTCTAGTCCCATAACCAGTGTGTCTAGCCCATTTATTTTATCTAAGAGATTCCATAATGTTTATTTTTTTTCTTTTTGGATGGGATCCACACCATTCAAACACTTTATTTGACTTCCTATAGTGGTTGACATGGAATAGTAAGTAGTCTATGAAAACACTCAAGCACCCAAGAAAGTAGAAGAGCATGAAGAGTATTGAGTTCCCTTGAAGTCACACCTTGCTCAAAGCTTTGAATCCTTCCCAATTTTGGAAACTTCCAAGGTCACAAGTTTATTAAAAGTTGATTTAATGAAAGGGACCTCAAACTTCCAAAACAAGGAAAACCATAGAGTTTTTGGATGGGTGGGTGACATGGACTCATTGCTTGTTCCATGAAAAAGAAACCATGACTAAGTCATTAGTAAAAAAATTTAAAAATAGAAACCAGACATTGACAATCACAACATTAAGCACAAACCATCATTAGTAAACAACAATAGTGGCACTGTGTCTTGTGGTAATAAAGCACTTTTATTAGAAAAAATAATGAAAAGTCATATACAAAAAAAAAATTAAAATAAGGTATATAAAAAAAGTATAAAATATTCAAGAAAGATAAAACATAGTAATGATGTAAAATAAAAATCAAGAAAATGGATAAAAATCAACAAAGTGTAAAACAAAAAGGTGAGAAACTAAGGAGCCATGTGTGTGGTTAGAATGGGTGGCCATTTCCCCCATGACTGAGTTGGAAGGAGGAGATCCAAAAAATTGAATGTGGTTGTCCATATGTTGAGGTATTTGTTACACTGGTTGGCTTGGGCTCATGGAAAAGCTTTACTTGTTAGATGTTAACCAACTACATTTTATTTAGGTTTTTAGATTTGTAGATTAACCTGGCCCCAGAGGAAAAGATTTGATAAACTATATAAGGTCCCTCCCAAAACATTTGAAACTTTTTCTTCTAGGGTACATGTGTTGGATTCTAATAGAGAACCTTATCTCCTAGTTGAAATTTCACTTTCCATATTTTGAGGTTATGACGTTGCTTGCTAACTGCCTTGTGCACCTCAGTCAAACATAGGGCCACTAATCATTTTTCATCTAGCACATTGAGGTTGATCAATCTTTCATTTTATGCTAAAATTAGGTCACAATTCAGATCACAAGTTGTTGAGAGTGTACAGAGCTCGAATTGAATCAAGAGCATTAGAAGTTTTTCATACACTAGCTCATAGAAAGAGTAGCCAATAGGGAGTTTCCATGTTGAGTTGGTAGGCCCAAAGGGCATTGTTGAGTTGTATGCTCCAATCTCTGCTATATTTGCTTATGGTCCTTAGAATCTTTGTGATCTCCTTATTAGTTACATTTGCTTGAAAATTGGCTTAGGGATGATAGAGTGCTGTTAATTTATGTTCAACCCCCAAGCGTTGCATAAGTTTTCAAAAGGTGGCATTTATAAAGTGAGTTCCATTGTTAGAAATTAGTGCACGTGGCACCCCAAACCTATTGACAACATTTTTTTGTACAAATGTAGTAGTAGTGGATGATGTACAATTGGTGAGGGTTGCTACTTCTACCCATTTGGTGCAATAGTTAACTGCTACAATGATATAAACCTTTTCATTGGACATGGGTGTGATGGGACTTGTGAAGTCTATGTCCCATATGTCAAAGGGCTCTAGTGGTTGAATCCACTATTGAGAACCTTCCATTTAAATGGTCATCCTACCATCTCTTTCAAAATATTTACAAGATTAGACAAACTCGTGGGCATCCCTGAAGATTGTAGGCCAATAGTATCTTGCCATCAAGATTTTTATGGCCATGCACCTCCCTGCATAGTGGCCTCCAAAAGGGCTATCATGAGCATCTTGGAGAATGCATAGTTTATCTTCATTACGACACACCAATGAATTAGGCCATTGATGGATAGCTTGTAAAGGTATCTGTTGATTTTGATGAAGTACTTTTCTTGATGAAGAAACTATTATTTCTTTCTAAAGTCCAGAACTTGTGGCATCTCCTAAGTAAGAACGTAAGTCATGATGGCATCGTACCATTTTATTTTAATGGGCACTTGGTCAATTATTGCTTCTATAAAGAGGAGTTTGTCTAGAAATTCATCAGAGAGTGGGCTCTCCTCGTCTTTTTTATTCCATCTTAATTGAGAGAGATGGTCAATGACCACATTCTTAGTTCCTTTCCAATCTACCATCATGAGATCAAATTCCTACAAGATCATGAGCCACTGTATGATAGAGGGGCTTATCGTTGGCTTTTTCATTAGAAAGAGAATGGCACTGTGGTATGTGTGCACAAAAACTTTGTAGCTAAGAACATAGTGCTTGAACTTTTTGAAGAGCATACACCACTATCATTAATTCTTTCTCAGTTGTGGTATAATTCAATTGTGCACCCACAATGTTTTGGTTCATGTAGTGGATATAATATGGATGTTTCTTATCATCCATGTGTGTAAGCATGGCTCGCAAGGCATAGTTAGATACATATGTTATTATATGAAATTGTCTAGACTAGTCTGGTGCCCATAGAATTAGAGTTTCTATGAGTTTATCTTTTAATTATTGGAATGCATGTTCACATTCTTTGGTCTAGATGAATGGAGCATCTTTCTTCGTAAGCTTGACCAATGACTTTGTGATCTTAGAAAAATTATCTATGAATCTCTAGTAGTAGCTAGTACATCCAAGGAATGACTAGACATCCTTAACTGTCTTTGGTTGGCAGGTGATTCCTTGGATGACCCTTATTTTTTCTAGGTCTACCCCAATCCTTGCCTGAGTAATTCTGTGCCCTAGTACTATGCCTTCTTGGTCCATTAAATGGCTATTATGGCAATTAAGCCTAATATTTTCTTGACACATCTTTTCAAAACCTACTCAAGGCAATCTAGGACTGGCTCAAATATAGTCTCATAGGTAGAGAAGTAACCCATAAAGACTTCTACTCCACTACCACTTTGCTATTGGAAAATACTAAGAACCAGGCATTGAAATGTTGTAGGAGTATTGCACAAACCAAACAACATCTTATAATATGTAAAAGTTTGCTAGGGACTCATGAATGTTGTCTAGGACTAATCTTCTAGCATAATTTGGATTTGGTTATAGCCACTATAATCATCTAAGAATTTATAATAGTAATACCTAGAGATAGTGTCCAATACATGGTCCATAAATGGTAATGGAAAATGATCTTTAAATGTTTCCATGTTCAACAACCTGAAGTCGAAGTAGACTCGTCGCTTACCATCTTTCTTTGGCACAATTACAAGTGGGCTAACTCACTCACTAGCCACAATGTGATAGATGAACCTCGCCTTGAGGAGTTCTTCTATCTCCTCCTTGATGATCTACTTCAACTTGGAGCTTAGCTGCCTTTGTGGATACCTTCTTGGCTTCATGGGTGGATTAGTGTAGATGTGATGCTAGCATATCCATGGATCAATTCCAATCAGCTCAAGATATGACCAAGCAAAGGTTGTTGGGCACTTGTTAACTACCCTTACCAACTTTTTTTTTGTTTAGGAGCAAATTTAGCATTAATGATAACTGGCTTGCCATTGTTTAAAAATGCATACTCCATGATGGCTGGTAGAGTTTTTAACTCTAGGGGCTTCTATTTCAAAGTATCAGGGATTTCCAACTCTTTCCAATAGGTCTTCATCATTGGAGAGTTGGTGATGAACTTGCTCAAGATTATCCATGCCTTTAACATACGCACATGTTAGGCTCTCAGTTAGTTCCATGCATAATGTGCTACTATATAAATCAATTGTCAACCATTAGGTGCCCTCCTATTTTGTGGCTGCTACATACAGGCACTGTTGGATATTTGTTTCTTGTGCACACTAATTGCATGCTTTAATGAATGTACTCTTAATGGACCATATTTTTTGCATGCAGTTGCACTTGTTATTGTTGTACATGATGCATGAGACATGCTCTTCTCTAGTCATCCAAATTCATTTTCCTTGGATATTTCTAAGGAGAGGTTCCTTTTACCTATTCATACATCAACTATGCTTAACCATGCCCTTCTCATAATGATGGGAAATTCACCTTTGCAATTCTCAACCTTGATCACTAGAAAATCAACAACATAGGATCACCCACTAATTGTGGTTATAATGTTCTCCACTAACCCAAAAGGGACAATGATTGACTAGTCTGCCAATTCCAAATGAATGTTTCTCTTCTTAAGAGGTGGTAGGTTCTAGGCCTTGTACATGTCATAAGAGATGAGATTGATACCAGAACTAGAATTAAGAAGAGCCTTACATGACTCATGTCCAACTATCTGCAAGTAAATAAGAGGACTTCCTAGGTCAAGTATTTTTGAGGGAAGGTTGCTAGCCTTGATCTTATCGGAAATAGCATGAGTTAGCATCATAGTGCAGATCTGAGGTGGCGTTTGGTTTGAAGATTGCTCAAATATGTTTAAAGTAGAGGATGAGGGTATTGGAGGTACAAGGTGACTAGTTACATTAGGTTGTGATGGTTTGGGATGACTATTGGGTTGGAAGAATGGTCATTTCCTGGAATGATTGTTCAAAAAACTTGGATGGCAGGCTGGTTGTAAATTCAAAGCCATTGTAGCATTTTATTACCATGGCTTTGAGGGAATTTCACCCTACATGGATGGAATAGGAGGTAACTAGGTTGAGGGTTAAGATATGTGTGCAAATGGATGTAGAGTATGGTAAGGATATGGATGTTCCCCTCAAATAGATGATTGATGAGTTCAATGATACTTTGGAGGGTAATAATGATGCTAAAATGAGGCATGGATTGTAGAGTTTCATGGAGAAAGGGGTTGCTAAACATAGTACATGTATGAATCTAATTACTTGTAAGGTTATTCCTATCTTGGTAGTGGCATTTCCCATGATTGTGGTTGGTGCCACTATTGGTATTGCTCATATGGTTGTGGTGGAGCTCCACTTGGATAATAAGCTTGTTATTATTAGTGGAACTACCTTGGATTGCTTTGAGAATAAGGCAATTGTATGGGTGGTTGTCTTCTTGCTAGTTGAGGATTCAACGCGTACACCCTAGGCTCTTATAAGTGTAACACCAGAGGGAAACATCCCTTAGGATGTTCATACTAACAAATGTCTCAACCAATGTCATCATCAGAGTATGTCTTCAAAACTTCTTCTACTATAAGAATTTTTCCTTACCTCTTTGGCAAGCATGTTCAACTTCTTTTTGCCTCTTGTGGCTATAATCACTATTTTTATCTTTTGATTCTTTAGCAATCTTCATAGTAATTTAGAATTTTTCATCCAAAGAGTCCCATAATTTATCAACCTTTATTGAAATATCATAAACATATTTTTGGATGGGCAAGGTTTTCTTGTTCATCACTTCATTGAGTGGTGATTCTTCCTCATCACAAAATTGGACCTCCCATTTCCTTATGGAAGGATCCCTATTATATTCTTCTACACTTTCTATTTGTCACAGCTCACCTTCTTCTTTTACAACCTATTCTGTAATCCTTTGTATTTGATGAGCTCTTAGTTCAGACAATCTCCCTTGGGCATAAAGCCTTAGAGTTCTTCTGGTTTCTACTCTGAGCCTATCTATGATGTGGTAGAGTTGCTTCCTTTGAGAGTAACCATGACTAGGGCATTAGTGTAAAAAGGAATAATATCTTTCCATGATGGCATCCAAGTGTTCACGTGTTCCGTATTTCTAGTGTTAGATTTTCCTTCTCAGGTTGGACACTCTAGAGTACATCTAATATTTATCATTGAATAGTTCCAACATGGTACTCCATTTGTGGATAGATTTCAACTCTAAAGAATGATACTAGCTTTTAGCTTTTTTTGATGAGTGTCCTAGGAAAGAATTTGAGTTTTTTTTCAATCATTTTCAATGTCCTGCAAGGCACAAGCATCGTGTAAAACTTGTAGATGTGTCTACGGATTAGAGTTATATCCCTCTCAAATCATGGAATATTGTTCATGTCTTAGTGCTTAATTTGACTATCTTTCATATGCCTAGTTGGAATCTTAACTACCTTTGCAATGTTAAGCATACTTCAAGTTTCCAATAGAGGCTCATCATCATCATGATTTCGTTGTCATTGATGATGTCCTCTAGTATCCCTTTGATTATTGTGGGCATGGTGATTAGTATTACTACCTCTATGCTTACTTTCATCATCGTTGTTTCTTCTATGGTGTCTTTTAGAATCAGAAGAGGAAGAAGAAGTAGATGTAGATGAAGACGGGGAAGAGGGAGGAGGATTGGTTCCACCATGAAATATACCAATTCCCCCTTGGCTATCATGACCATGTTCATTATTTTTTGTATCATCTTGATGCTTGTTTGATCCCTTGCCTTGACTGTCATCTTTCCTTGAACCTAAATTATGGATTTTAGATTGTAGATTCAAGGTTACATCCTCATCACTAGTAACAAAGGGTAGAGAATCTTCATGATGAGAGTCCTTAGAGGCAGGACCCTTGTTGTTGTCTTGGTTCAGAAGGAACAAGGGATTGGTGAATCATTTTTCCTTAGCATCCTCATGATGCCTCTCCTAATGTCGATCTCACCTGCATTGTGTGTCAATGGGATGGTAGTCTTGAGTGTCACAATCATTTACAATGTATTCCTCTTGATGATCTAAGATGCCTAACTTCTTTAGAGTTTGAAGTAGCATCCTAGGCATAGATCAATTGCAGGGCAATACAATGTTACCTTCCATATCACGCCATCATAGTTTCTTATCTTGATATAGGATAGAGGTGAAATTAGGCACAAATTCATTTAGATTAGTATATAGCACTTTGCATCTTGTGGGATTAGTAGTTTCATATCATTTCACCTATGAGAAGAAGACATTTTGTAAACAAATAAAGTATCACTATGCTTTTGTAGTTATGTGTTGGGTGAGAGTGATGTTAACCTTGGGGTCCATATAATGATATTAACGATATCAACTAAGCCTAGATAGCACACATTTCAACAAACAAAGTCCTCGACAATGGCACCAATGATGAGTGGTGAGGTACCCCGACGCCCAACCATATGAATCATAGTGCACTCATGCATGATCTAGTTGATATTTGTGGACTCTATAGTTTCTAGTACACTAGTTTTCTGGAAAGTGAACCTTATGCTAAAGATCATTCATTGTCTTTGCAATTACACTTGTGAAATACAAAGGTATGATTAAGTGTAATTGAGGCATATGATTTTTATTTTTTTAAGTTTTATGTTCTTTGGAGCTTGAAGAGAGAAAAAACATAATTTGATGACTAATTTAATTTAACTAACTAACTGATCTTTAACTAATCCTAGCATAAGCATCTGGTCCCACTTTTTGTACATGTCTTGAACCCATGTATCTACTACTAAGTTACCAAGCACTATGCTGCTGGGTGTACCAAGCAATAATGCTGCTAGGATTACCAAGTGAATACGTGTTACACTCAAAGTAGTTGTACTTATGTATTTAATTTATCTACCTTATCTTGCTTAATTAGCTTTATTATTGGAAAACATTAAATAAATAACTAAAACATTAAATACATGAATAAAATAGCTAAACTATCTATAATGCTGCAAGGTTTATCAAGAAGCTTGTCTTTATTACCATACATACTGTTGTGCTTAGGTACAACAATGCTTGAATAAAGATTTGTACCCTTAATGAT
This sequence comes from Gnetum montanum, assembly GCA_015680685.1. Classification (NCBI taxonomy): domain Eukaryota; kingdom Viridiplantae; phylum Streptophyta; class Gnetopsida; order Gnetales; family Gnetaceae; genus Gnetum; species Gnetum montanum. Next base: position 280,185 of record MNCI01000527.1, on the reverse strand, counting down.
TGCTGTTATGGGCACTTAGGAAAATATTCTAACTTTCAAATGAAAAAACTAGATGAGCTCTACTACTACTATCAATCTATTGTCATAAATGTGGTTGGTGAGCATGTATTTGTAGGGAAGAATGTACCCTACATCAACAAGGCCTAGTTGATGCATGAAACGATGCGTTGATGGGGCCTATTTGATGAGGCCTTATTGATGTAGCCAACCATGACTCATTACTAAGGGATTAGTTATTATAAGTAGACAACATAATCATACACCATCTAGTGGTAGTATAAAAGGCTCAAATGATTGAAGAGTTGGTTGATCTCATAGAAGATATTTTCTATTATGAAAATAATTATTATAGGAGAATTCAACATGTGCTAATATGTTATTCCACCTTTGAGGTTAATCCTCACATAAACATCTTAATATTTTCAACAAAGATCTATTCATAACCTCAATTTACTCATTAGTTTAATAATGATAGATAGTAGGAAATGAAAACTTTATGCCCAAGAATTTCCAAAGAAATCTTCAAAAAAGCTTAATTAACTTAACATTTCTATTAGTCATAATATTCAATGGAATTCCATGTAATTCCATAACACATGTTGAAAGAATAAATGAGTAACATGAAAAGCACCATGACTCCTCCTACATGGAATAAAATGAGCCATTTTTGTCAATCTATCTACCACAAAAAAGATACAATTATGACAAGATTTTGTTCTTGGAATATCATAAACATAGTGCAAAGAAATAATTTCCCATGGAGCATTTGGAATTGGTAAAGGAATGTAGTGTTCATCAAAAACTTTTTAACCTTTGAACTTTTGACAAACATAATATTCTCTAACAAATTTAATAACATATTTATGCATACCTAGTTAAAAATTGTTCTTTCTTGCAAATTCCAATGTCTTTGTCTTATCCATATGTCCAACCATGTTACTATTGTATTTTTTCATATATGTCATGAATCCACGTTGTTGGTATTACCAAGTGAATATGTGTTACACTCGAAGCAATCGTACTTATGTATTTAATATATATAGCTTATCTTTCTTAATTAGCTTAATTAGCTTAATTATAGAAAATTATTAAATAACTAACGAAAAAATTATATTTATGAATAAAATAGTTGAACTATCTAGAATGCTACAAGGTTTATCAAGAAGCTCATCTTTATTGTCATACATATTGTTGTGCTTAGCTACAATAATGCTCTAATAAATATTCATACACTCAAGGACTATTGCTATGGGCACTTGGGAAAATATTCTAACTTTTGAATGAAAAAATTGTAAGAGCTTTGCTACTATTATTAATCTATTATCATAAATGTGGTTGGTGATCATGTATTTATAGGAAAGAATAGACCCTATGTCGATGGGGCCTAGTCGATGCATGAAATGATGCATGAATGGGGCCTAGTTGATGGGGCCTAGTCAATGGGGCCTCATTGACATAGTTAACTGCAACTCATCATACCCTCACAACTGAATGAAAAATCATTATTATGTTTCTTTACAAAATTGGAAAGGTATGGTTTTATTGACTGATCCTTAACAAAGCAAATTGACTTAACAAAACTAATTTCTTGAGTGTATAGATCAACACATTACAAAAATTGTGGTGTTCATGACACAAAATTAAACACCATGACATTACTCTACAAAATTTTGATAGCACTTCCTCTGATGGCATGAAGGTGGTAAAGAAGATCAAATAGTCCCAAGTAGTGGAGGTTCTTAAGGCTTTGAAGGACTTTTGCTAGCTGCAAGCATGTGCAACGGCTGAGGTGGTTGTGGCTATCCTACTGCTGCTACAACATTTGGTAGGAGGTGAAAAGAATCCAATAATGCTTTCATTTTCTCCTCCTTATTCCTGGGATCATGCATGGTCCACGTAGCTTAGCTAGTATGGGCTAGAATGGGCACATCTCAAGGATAGGGAATTGTTGAAAATAGCTCCTTGACATTGATGAACTAGATAGTGAATTGTTTACGCTTGATGTCAAATGCTCTAACTACATTGTTTAGCTCCTAGTAATCATTTATTCTCTTGGCCAAGTTCTTGGCAGTTGATCATTAATCCATGAATCGTGCCCTAAGAAATTTGAGCTTAACATATGCAGTATCAAAATTTTTCTTTGTTTCTTTGTGGTGCTTAAACTTAGGCTCATACAAAAAGTACAACTTGACCATCTACATTTTGAATTTTGACCATGGCCATCTGATAGTTAGCATTGCTAGGTTTGCATAGCAAAGATTGGCCAATTTCATATACTCTATCATTTCTTTAATTTGCAACTCCTTTAGGTAGTTCTCCACTTTCTTATAGGCATCTACTCCATCAATGATGGGCTTCCACACCTCTATTCCTTGCTAGAGTTACTAGAGGACCATGCTTATTTTTGCCTTAGTCATTTGAATATTCTTCTTATTCACTTTCTTCTACAGGCTAACTTGGTCTCTATAGTGATTCTTGACTTTTTCAAATTTAAGAATCTTGTTTTTCTAGGTGGCAATGTCAATGGTAGATTTCTAGTGTAAGGCTTGGACTTCCTCTATAGATAGATTATGATTCTCCGTGACCAACTTCCTTAATTCCATGTTTACCTTGGCAATTTGCTCCTACTATTGATGAATGAATTCTTGCATCTATTATTCTTATACATCAACATTACATAGGTGGTAATTTTCTATAGTCATTGATTTATTTTCTTGGTGCATCTGAACCAAGTCTTTCTAAATTGAGTTAGTCTAGCAACTCTTTGTGCTAGGTTGCACTTAATCTTCTGTTGACCATGCCTTAGACATCTACACATCTTCAAGTGTTGATACATCTGGTACAAACACTGTAGGTGTGTTAAGCACTTTAACAATTCAATCAATAACTACTTCAGCAGCAATCTCCTACCCTTGGTGCTACGTCACCAATATAGTTGCTCCCTCACCATTCTTCAAATGCACTTAAAAGGAGGTGACATTCCTAGAGATTTTTGGAAATAAATGGTGTTTAGATAAAGACACTATCACCTCTTGGGCATTAGGATTTGATCTTACAAGCAACTGCATTCGTTGAGTAGATAATATCGGTCTAGCTCTTTACATCTAGCTAATTATCTAAGCCACCTCATTGAGGTGACTCATTGCGAGTCGATATACAAATGGATCTCTACCACTTATTCCTGCATGCTACTCCTACTCATGTAAGAGTTGTTCATGGATTTTGCGTAAGCACTCAATCAATGTGTAGGTCTCTAACATTGTTTCTTGAGTAGGAGGTGGAGGTGCTAGCTATTGCTCCCCTTCTTTGGACATGGTAGGTTTCTTGTCCTTTATTATTTTAAAACAAAAGGCTATAGGAGCATGCTTGATCATGTCATTTGCATAGAAAATGATCCTTGCCATTTTGCAAAGTTTCTTAATAAGGCATGAAAAAGGTAGGGTTTTCCTTCCATGTTCATTTTTTTTGAAGTGCTTCTCAATCTCTAAATAGATCAATTGTGGAAGGTTCATCATAAATCTCCCACTTAGCATGATGCATGCTTGGGAAGAAAAAGTAGTGACCTTTTTGGGCCTCATTGTTGAATTGAGGTGATAGATTGCTATCCTGAAGTATACTCATTCCACCAGTGTGAGCACACCAAATTCCTTACAGTCAACCCCATAACACTGCTAGGTACACTCCTTTTTGGCCTCAGTGTTAGCTTGTGTAGATAGCTCTATCAATTATGTCCCAGAATTAGGCAACCTAATAACTTGTGCGATAACTTTAGCTAAGTAGGACACATGAATGTCCTTGATCTTCACTATGGAGCCTATGCTTTCATTGTTCTAGAAGATGTACATCTGTTCCATGTACTACTCCCCATTGGAAATGATGATTAGCCACATGGAAAAGGTTTGCAATTGTGTTTTCACCTCTACTAGAGCATGCTCTGGAAATGGCCCAAAGTTTAGTTCTTGGAGAATTGAACATTGGATATCACAGGGCCTAATAGTGTCAATGCAAGATTGTGTTAGTATGACTTGAAGTCTTAGTATGGGTCTTGATGCTTCTCCATGCTATGACTGTTTTGTTAAAACTTCTTCTTTAGGAATTTGTCGAACATATTCTACTTTGGACTCCTCTCGAAGAGGTCCTATTGCATGGGTTTCTTCTAGCTAATCCTAGGCATGTTCTTGTTAGCCCCTTCTCGTTCTGGGTAGTTTCTCCCTTGGTTACGATGGTCCTTCCTCCTATGATCATTTTGGTCTAGCACCATCTGTAATCACAACATGACCATGGGTTGGCAATTGTTGTGTAACATGAAACAATTGAGATACCTTATCTTCTTGGGATAGTTATACTTGGCTAAGTTGTGATTATGGATGATTTAATTAATTTTAATCATTATTTTATTATTTTATGTGTTTTAATATTAATAAGTCATTCCAAAGAGTGTTGGATGGGTTAACTCTTAAAAATTGATGGTTTCCTATCGNCACAAACTCTTTGTATTTTGGAAGTTTGATAAAAGTCAACAAAAGTCAATGGTGGTCAACAATCACATTGACTAGGCCTAGCTAACGTAGCCAAACTCATCAACTAGGCCTAGTCGATGCATGCCAAAAATCCTATAAATACCACCAAGAACTTTGACATTTTTACAATTTGCTTCATAGCATGAGGGGAGTTTTTGCCATTTTTTAGAGCCCATAACTCTCCAACCATTTGTCNTTAATATTAACAAGTCATTCTCGAGGGTTTTGAAATAGTTAACTCTCAAAATTTGAAGGTTTCATATCATTGTATTCATTAATCCTTTAGGGGAGTTAGAAACATTTTCAAAAAAAAAATCATCAAAAAATTAAGGCTTGTGGCCCCCATGATTAAGAGCTTACCTTCAGTAGCTATAGGATCAAAGAATGAAGTGATTTGAACAAACGGTTGGAGAGTTATGGGCTCTAAAAAATGGCAAAAACTCCCCTCATGCTATGAAGCAAATTGTAAAAATGTCAAAGTTCTCGGTGGTATTTATAGGATTTTTGGCATGCATCGACTAGGCCTAGTTGATGAGTTTGGCTACGTTAGCTAGGCCTAGTCAATGTGATTGTTGACCACCATTGACTTTTGTTGACTTTTATCAAACTTCCAAAATACAAAGAGTTTGTGAGTGAAATTGGGATCAAATGGAAGCCCAAAAAGCCACGAACATGATGAGAATAGTAGAAGAGAGTTGTGAAGCTTAGAAAATATAGAAAAGTGAGAAAATGATTTAGAGAATGAATTTAATGAGAGTTTAAGGAGCATTAAGTGGGATACACAATGGAATATATGAAAGATAGGATTGTAACAATGTCTAAGGTAAGGGACTTAAGTATCCAAACTAAGAGATATGCAAGTGGGTCGTTCCCATAGTAGGCAAATGCCATTTTTACCCTTGCATAACCTCAACCAAGGAGTCCATGGGTCCCACAGTTGATTAATGATCATGAAAAGTTAAGGACTAAGTAGAAAGAATCTATCCAAGAATTTAAGTATGTCAGACCAAGACATAGAATCAAGAACATGAACACTTGTAGCGAGGTGGGTTATGGTTAGCATAGACGGATGATGGAGAAGGTGGAATAGAATTCCAAACTAATGGCAGAAGTCCTTTGTGGAGTTTATGTTTAGAAATGACCAAAGAAGATTCATCCTTAGTCCAAACCAAAACCAACTTTTTTCAGTGACTTTGCATTGCCACTCCAAGACTAATCCACCCCCTTAAGACACAAGAATGCTTCCACAAAATAACCAACATTCAATAAAGAGAAGAAAAGAGAAGTAGGAAGTGAGATTGGGCCTTAGTTAGAGGGGACCTTTAGGCATGGGTAACATGGCTTTCTAGTCCCATAACTAGTGCATGTAGCCTATTTATTTTATGTAAGAGATGTGCTTTGAATTCCCATCATGTTTATTTTTTGTTGCTTTTTTTATTTGTTTTTTTCTTTTTGGATGGGAAGCACACAATGCAAAGACTTTATTTGACTTCATGTAGTGGTTGACATGGAATGGTAAGTAGTCTATGAAAACACTCAAGCACCCAAGTAAGTAGAAGAGCACAAAGAGTATTGAGTCCCCTTGAAGTCACACCCTATTCAAACCTTTGAATCTTTCCCAATTTTGAAAACTTCCAAGGTCATAAATTTATTAAAAGTTGATTTAATGAAAGGGACATCAAACTTCCAAAATGAGAAAAACCATAGATTTTATGGATGGGTAGATGTCATGGACTCACTACCTATTCCATTAAAAAGAAATCATGACTGAGTCATTGTTACAAAATTTCAAAAATAGAAACTAGACATTGACAATCACATCATTAAGCATAAACCATGATTAGTAAATAGTAGTATTGGCATGATGTCTTGTGGTAATAAAGCACTTTTATTAGCAAAAATAAAGAAAAGTCATAAAAAAAAGGAATAAAATAAACTAAAGTATATTTAAAAAGTATAAAATATTCAAGAAAGATAAAACATACTAATGATGTTGTAAAATTAAAATTGAGAAAATGGAGAAAAATCAACAAAGTGAAACAAAAAGGTGAAAAACTGAGGGGCCATGTATGTGGTTAGCACAAGTGGCCATCTCCCCCATGACTAAGTTGGAAGGAGGAGATCTGAAAAATTGAATGTGGTTGTCCATCTACCAAGGTATTTGTTGCACTAGCTTGCTTAGGCTCATGGAAAAGCTTTACTTATTGGATGTTGACCAATTTTCTTTTATTTGGACTCTCAAATGTGTAGATTAACATGGCCCGAGAGGAAAATGTTCAATAAACTATATAAGACCCCTCCCACAATGTTTGGAACTTTATCTTTTGGGGTACGTGTGTGGGATTCCAATAGAGAACCTTATCTCCCGGTTGAAATTCACTTTCCGTATTTTGAGGTTATGACATTGCTTGTTAAATGCCTTTTGTACCTCAGTCAAACATAGGCCACTAATCAATTTTCATCTAGCACATTGAGGTTGATCAGTCTTTCTTTTTGTGCTAGACTTAGGTCAAGATTCAAATCATAGGCTATTGAAAGTCTACAAAGCTCGGATTGAATAAGGAGCATTGCAAGTTTTTTGTACACTCGCTCATATAGAGAGTAGCCAATAGGGAGTTTTCATGTTGAGAAGTAGGCCCAAAGGGCATCGTTGAGTTTTACGCTATAGTCTCTCCTATATTTGCTTATGGTGCTTGTTAGCATCTTTGTGATCTCACTATTAGTCACCTTTGCTTGATCATTGGCTTCAGGGTGATAGGATGTTGTTAATTTATGTTTGATCCCAAAGCGTTGCATAAGTTTTCAAAAGGTGGCACCTCTAAAGTGAGTTCCATTGTTAGAAATTAGTGCACATGGCACCCCAAACCTGTTGGCAACATTTTGCTGTACAAATCTTGCAGAAATGGATGATGTACAATCAGTGATGATTGCTGCTTCTACCCATTTGATGTAGTAGCTAATTGCTATGATGATATACACCTTTCCATTGGACATGGGTGTGATGGGACCATGAAGTATATGCCTCATATTTCAAAGGGCTCTAGTGGTTGAATCCACTATTGAGAAAATTCCATTCGAGTAATCATCCCACGATCTCTTTAACAAAGTTCACAAGATCAGACAAATTGGTGGGCATCCCTGAAGATTGTAGGCCAATAGTATTATTCTATTAGGATTTTTATGGCCATGCACCTCTCTACATAGTGGCCTTCACAAGGGCTATCATGAGCATCTTGAAGAATGTGTAGTTGATTTGCATCAGAGACACACCAATGAACTAGGCCATTGGTGCATACCTTATAAAGGTATCCATTGATTTCCATGAAGTACTTTGCTTGATGAAGAAAGTGTTATTTCTTCCTAAAGTCTAGACCTTGTTTCATCTCCTAAGTAAGAAGGTAAGTAAGGATGCTATCATACCATTTTGTTTTAGCAGGCACTTAGTCATTTATTGCTCCTATAAAGAGAAGTATGTTTGGAAATTGATTAAAGAGTAGGCTCTCATCCTCTTTATTATCTCATCTTAACCAAGAGAGATGGTCAATGATCATATTCTCAATCCCTTTTTGATCTACCATCATGAGATCAAATTCTTACAAGATCACAAGCCACTGTATGATATGGGGGCTCATCGTTAGCTTGTTCATTAGGAAGTAGATGGAATTATGGTTTATGTGCATAAACACTTTGTAGTCAAGCACATAATGCCTAAACTTTTTGAGAGCATACACCACTACCATTAATTCTTTCTTAGTTGTGGTGTAGTTCAATTGTGCACCCATAATGATTTGGCTCATGTAGTGGATATAATATAGATGTTTTTTGTCATCCAAGTGTGTAACCATGGCTTCCAACACATAATTAGATGCATTTGTCATTATATTAAATGGTCTGGACTAGTCTAGTGCCAATAAAATTAGAGTTTCTATAAGTTTATCTTTCAATTATTAGAATGCACATTCACATTTTTTGGTTTATATGAATGGAACACATTTCTTTGTAATCTCAATCAATGACTTCATCATCTTAGAGAAATTCTCTATGAATCGTCAGTAGTAGCCAGTATGTCTAAGAAATGATTGGACATCCTTAACTGTCTTTGGTTGGCATGTGATTCCTTGGATGAACCTTATTTTTTCTATGTCTACCTCAATCCTTGCCTAAGTAATTTTGTGCCCAAGTACTATGCCTTCCTAGACCATTAAATGGATTTTTGGCCAATTGAGCCTAAGGTTTGTTTTGACACATCTTTTCAAAACCTACTCAAGGTGGTCCAAGGCTTGCTTAAATGTAGCCCCATAGGTAGAGAAGTCATTGATAAAGACTTATATCCCGCTACCAATTTTCTATTGGTAAATACTAAGGAATAGGTGTTGAAATGTTGTAGGGACATTGCATAGACCAAACAACATTTTATAATATGCAAAAGTCCCCCAGGGACTCATGAATTTTTCCTTGGCCTAATCTTCTAGCACAATTTGGATTTGGTTATAGCCATTATAACCATCTAAGAAGCTATAATAGCAATGCCTAGACATAACATCTAACACTTGGTCCACAAAAGGCAATGGAAAATGATCTTTAAATGTTGCCATGTTCAAAAAGCTAAGGTTGATGCAGACCTGCCACTTGCCATCTTTCTTTGGCATAATTATGACTGGGCTAATCCACTTACTATCCATGATAGAACATATGAACCCCACCTTAAGGAGTTGTTCTATTTCATCCTTGATGATCTACTTCAACTTGGGGTTTGGCCACCTTTGTGGTTGCCTTCTTAGCTTCATGGTTAGATTGGTGTAGATGTAATGCAGGTATATCCTTGGATCAATTCCAGTTAGGTTAGGATATGACCAAGCAAAGACTGTTGGCCACTTGTTAACTACCTTTAACAGTTTTTCTTTTTATTCAGGAGCAAGTTTGACATTGATGATAACTAGCTTGCCATTGTTTAAAAATGCATACTTCATGTTGGCTAGTAGAGTTTTTAACTCTAGGGGCTCTTACTTAAAATAATAAGGGATTTCCAACTCTACCAAATCGGTATCATCATCTTCATCATTGGAGAGTTAGTGATGAACTTGGTCAAGTTCATCTATGCCTTTGACATAGGCACATGTCAGGCTCTTAGTTGGTTCCATACATAATATGCTACTATATGAGTTAGCTATCAACCACTGGGTGCCCTCCTATTTTGTGGCTACTACATATAGGCATCATTGGATATTTGTTTCTTGTGCACACTAATTGCATGCTTTAATGAATGTACTCTTAATGGACCATATTTTTTGCACGTAAGTACACCCATTAGCACTATATATAATGTATGGAACACGCTTCTTCTCTAGTCATCCAAATTAATTTTCCTTAGAGATTTCCAAGGAGAGGTCCCTTATACCTATTCACGCATCAACCATGCTTAACCATGCCCTTCTCATAATGATGAGAATGTCACCTTTGTAGTTCTCAATCTTGATCACTAGAAAATTGGCAAGATGGGACCACCCACTAACTATGATCACAATGTCCTCCACTAACCCCAAAGGAATAGTGATTGACTAGTCTACCAATTCCAAATGAATGTTGTTCTTCTTTAGAGGTTATAGGTTCTAGGCCTTGTATATGTCATAAGAGATGAGATTGATACTAGTACTAGAATTAAGAAGAGCTTTGCATGGCTCATATCTAATGATCTATAAGTAAATAAGAGAACTTCCTATGTCAGATCTTTTCGTGGGAAAGTTTCCAACTTGATCTAATCAGAAATAGCATGAGTTAGCATCACAATGTGGATTTGAGGTGGTGTTTGGTTTGAAGAGTGCTTGAATGTGTTTGATGTAAAGGATGAGGATGTTGGAGATACACGGAGACTAGCCACATTAGGTTGTGAGGGTTTGGGAGGACCATTGGGTTGAAACAATGGTCATTTCCTAGAATAATTGTCTAAACCACTCAACTGGAAGGCCAATTGTAAATTCATAGCCCTCATAGCATTTCATTACTTTGATCATGGGGAAATTTTACCCTGCATGGATAGAACAAGAGGTAACTAGGTTAAGGGTATAGGGATGTATGTAGATGGATGTGAAGGATGGTATGGATATGGGTCTTCCCCTTGAGTAGATGGTGAATGAGTTAGATGGTACTTTGGAGGGTAATAGTGATGTTGAAATGAGACATGGATTATAGAGCTTTATGGAGAAACAGGTTGTTAAACATAGTAACTGTAAGAATATGATTTCCTGTAAGGGTACTGTTGTCTTCGTGGTGGCATTTTCTATGATTGTGGTTGGTGCCATTGTCGGTATTGCTCATGTGGTTGTGATGGAGCTTCACTTGGATAATAAGCTTTTTGTTGCTACTGGAATTTCCTTGGATTTCCTTGAGGATAAAGTAATCATTTGGGGTGCTTGCCTCTATGCTAGTCTAGGATTCAATGCATACACCCTAGACTCTTGTAAGTGTAACACCATAGGGAAACATACCTTAGGATGTTCATAATGAAAAATGTCACAACTAAAATCATCATTAGAGTATGTCTCCACAACTTCTTCTACTACAGTAGCTTTGCCCTTACCTCTTTTGTATGCACATTTAGCTTCTTTCTACCTTCTATGGCTATAATCACTATTTTTCTCTTTGGATTCTTTAGCAATATTCATAGCTATTTAGAGTTTTTCATCCAAAGAGTCATGTAATTTATAAATATTTATCAAAATATTAGAAATAGATTTTTGGATGGGTAAGGTTTTCCTATTCATCACTTCATTGAGTGGTGACTCCTCCTCGTCACAAAATTAGACTTCCCATTTCCTTATGGAAGGATCCCTATTATATTCTTTTCCAAATTTCCTTTTTTGCAACTCACCTTCTTTTGAAACCTATTCTATAAGCCTTTGTATCTAATGAGCTCTTAGTTCAAATAATCTTCCTTGGGCATAAACCCCAAGAGTTCTTCTAGTTTATGCTCTAAGCCCATCTATGATGTGGTGGAGTTGCTCCCTCTGAGAGTAACCATTGCTAGGGCATCAGTGTAAGAGAGAATAATGTCTACCCATGGTGGCATCCAAGGGTTCATGTATTTTCTATTTCTAGCCTTGGAGGTTGGACACCCTAGAGTATTTCTAATATTTATCATTAAATAGTTTCAGCATGGTGCTCCATCTATGGATAGATTCCAGCTCTAAAGACTAGTAACAGCTTTCAACTTCTTTGATGAGTATCTTGGGAAGGAGTTTGAGTTTCTGTCAATCATTTTCAATGTTCTGCAAGGCACAGGCATCATGGAAAGCTTGTAAATGTGTTTATGGATCAAGGTTATATCCCCCCTTAAATCTTGGAATATTTTTAATGTCTAAGCACTTGATTCAACTATCTTTCACATGCCTAGTTGGAATCTTAACTGCCTCTACAATGTTAAGCATACTTTGAGTTGCCATTAGAGGCTCATGATCATCATGATTTTTCTGTTGCTGATGATGTCCTCTATTACCCCTTTTATTATTGTGGGCATGGTGATTAGTATTACTACCTCTATGATCACCTCCATTACATTTGTTCCTTTTGTGGTGTCTTTTAGAATCAGAAGAGAAAGAAGAAGTAGATGCAGATGAAGAGGGGGAAGAGGGAGGAGGACTACCTTCACCATGAAATCTACCAATTCATTCTTGGATATCATGATGATGTTCATTATTTTTCATATAATCTTGATGCTTGTTTGATCCCTTTCCTTCATTGTCATCTTTCGTTGAAATTGAATTTTGGATTGTAAACTGCAGATTCAAGGTCACACCCTCATCACTAGTAACAAAGGGTACAGAATCTTTATGCTGAGAGTCCTCAGAGGTAGGTCCCTTGTTGTTGTCTTAGTTTAGAGGGAATAAGGGATTGGTGAACCATTTTACTTAGCATCCTCATGATGCCTCTCCTAATGTTGATCTCACCTGCATTGTGTGTCAGTGGGATGGTAGTCTCAAGTGTCATAACCATTCACAACGTATTCCTCTTGAAGATTTGAGATACCTAACTTCTTCAAAGTTTGAAGTAGCATCCTAGGCATAGATTGATTGGGGGACAATACAATGTTACCTTCCATATCATGCCATCACAATTGCTTATCTTAATGTAGGATGAAGGTGAAATTAGGCACAAACTCATCTAGATGAGTATATATCACTTTGCACTCTTATGGGACCAACGATTTTGTATCATTTTGCCTGTGAGAAGAAGACATTTTGCAAACAAATAAAGTGTTAGTATGCTTTCGTAGTTATGTGTTGGATGAGAGTGATGTTGACCTTGGGGTTCATACAATGATATTAATGATCTCCACTAAGCCTAGATAGTCCACATTTCAACAAACAAACTCCTTGAAAATGTTGCTAATGATGAGCGATGAGGTACCCCTATGCCTAACCATACAAATCACAAAGTGCTCACGTATGATCTGGTTGAATTTTGCGGACTTTATAGTTTCTAGTACACTAGTATTCTAGGAAGTAAACATTACTCTAAAGGTCATTCATTATCTTTCAATTACACTTGTGAAGTACAAAGGTATGGTTAAGTGTAATCAAGGCATATGATTTTTATCATTTTATGTTTTATGTTCTATGTTCTTTGGAGCTTGAAGAGAGAAAAAAAGTAATTTAATAACTAATTTGATTTAACTAACTAACTGATCTTTAACTAATCCTAGCATAAACATTTATTCCCACTTTCTGTACATGTCTTGAACCCACGTATCCACTACTAGCTTATGCTACACTACTAGGCATACCAAGTAATAACATTGCTAGGATTACCAAGAGAATACATATTACACTTGAAGCAATTGTACTTATGTATTTAATATATCTAGCTTATCTTTCTTAATTATCTTAATTATTGTAAAACATTAAATAAATAATTAAAAATATTAAATGCATGAATAAAACAACTAAACTATCCAGAATGCTACAAGGTTTATCAAGAAGCTCATCTTTATTGCCATACATACTATTGTGATTAGGTACAACAATGTTGGAATAAAGATCCGTACACTCAATGACTCTTGTTGCAAGAACTTGTGGAAAATTATTTAACTTTTGAATGGAAAAATTAAAATAGCTTTACTACTACTATCAATCTATTGCAATAAATGCAGCTAGTAAGTGAATATTTGTAGGCAAGAACAAACCCTACATCAACGAGGCCTAGTCAATGCATGAAACGATGCATCAATGGGGCCTAGTTGGCGGGGCCTCATCGACATAGCCAACTATGACTCATCACTAAGGGATTAGTTATTATAAGTAGACAACACAATCATGCATCATCTAGTCATAGTAGAAAAGGCTCAAATGATTCAAGAGTTGGTTGACCTCATAGAATATCTTTTCTATTATGAAAAGAATTAATAGAGGAGAATTCAACATGTGCTAATATATTCTTCCACCTTTGAGGCTAATCCTCACATAAACATCTTAATATTTTCAAAAAAGATCTATTCATAACCTCAATTTACTCATTAGTTTAACAATGATAGATAGTAGAAAATGACAACTTTATGATCGATAATTTCCAAAGAAATCTTAAAAAATGCTTAATGAACTTAGCATTTCTATTACTCATAATATTCAATGGAATTCCATGTAATTCTATAACACATGTTGAAAGAATAAATGAGTAACATGAGAAACATCATGACTCCTCCTACATGGAATAAAATGAGCCATTTTTGTAAATCTATCTACCACAAAAAAGATACAATTATGACAAGATTTTGTACTTGGAATATCATAAAAATAGTGCAAAGAAATACTTTCCCCTGGAGCATTTGGAATTGGTAAAGGAATGCAATGTTCATCAACAAATTTTGAACTATTGACAAACATAATATTCCCTAACAAATTTAATAACATATCTATACATACCTAGTCAAAAATAGTTCTTTCTTGCAAATTCCAATGTCTTTGTCTTATCCATATGTCCAACCATGTTACTATTGCATTTTTTTGTAAGAATATTGGATATGAAATTACATTTGAAAATATAAATTTTTCCAATACTAAAGAGAATATCATTCTTGATATGATAAGCCTTTTATTTCTAAGTTCTTCCTAATAATGGAGAATTCAATTCTTGTCAAAAATTATAAAAATATCATTGGGATACAAATTGGAAAAAGAATTAAAGTCATTAACCTTAATACAAGAATGAGAAATATGAATTCTAGGCAAATCATCAAATCCATTTGATTTGCCACTTCTTTGCTTTAAGACAAAAGGAAATTCTTGAAGTTGATTGATCCATTTCATATGCTTAGTACATAATTTGTTTTAAGAATTTTAAAATTAAAGTGATCAATAAGCAAAAGAAGATTGAAAAATATAATAGTAATGTATCTAATGTTTAATTTTAGAATATAATGTGCAATCATTAGTTTTATAATGATCCATGATTGTTTGTAACTAGTTTTGAATAAGTCATAAAAAAATAATGTGAATTATTGATGTAGCATTAGTTGGTTACATTGACGTAGCTGCTTCGACGCAATCACTTCAAGGTAGCCTCTTTGATGTAGCTCACCTTCTTCTTTTGCTACCTACTCTATCAACCTTTGTATTTGATGAGCTCTTAGTTCAAACAATTTCCCTTGGGCATAAACCCCAAGAGTTCTCCTAGTTTGTTCTTTGAGCCCATTTATGATGTGGCAGAGTTGTTCTCTCTAAGAATAAGCATGGCTAGGGCATCGATGTAAGAGAGAATAATATCTATCCATGGCAACATCCAAGGATTCATGTATTCCTTATTTCTAGCCTTGGATTTGCCTTCTCAATTTAGACACTCTAGAGTACATCTAGTATTTATCATTAAATAGTTTTAACATGGTACTTCATCTATGAATGGATTCTAGTTGTAAGGACCAATACTAGCTTTCTACCTCTTTAATGAGTGTCCTAGGGAATAGCTTCAATTTTTGCTGATCATTCTCTATATTTTGTAAGGCATAGGCATCGTGGAAAGCTTAGAGATGTGTTTGTGGATCAGAGTTATATCCCCCTTAAATCTTTGGATATTGTTCATGTCTAAGTGCTTGATTTGACTATCTCTAACATGCTTGGTTATAATTTTTACAACCTTTGCAATATTTAGCATGCTTCGAGTTTCTAGCAAAGGATCATCATCATCATTATTTCATTACTATCATTAATGTTCCCTATTACCCCTTCGATTATTATGGGCAAGGTGATCAATATTATTTTCTTGCTACCACCTTCATCATGATTATTCTTTCTACAATGTTTTTTCAAAACTAGAAGAAGAGGAAGAAGAAGATGCAGATGAAGAGGGTGAAGAGGTAGAAGGATTGCCACCACCATGATATTTGCCAACTCCCCTTCAATTTTTTCAACCACAGTCATCAAGTTTCTTATCATATTGATGCTTTTCCAAGCCCTTTCCTTGGCTACCATCTTTTCCCAAACCTAGATTGTTGATAGTGGAATATAGATTCAAGTTCACACCCCCATCACCAGTAACGAGGGATGGAGAAGTTTTATGTTGAGAGCCCCTAGAGGGAGGATCCTCGTTATCATCTTTGTTCAGCAGGAATAAGGAATTAGTGAATCATTTTCCATTTATAAACTCATGTTGCTTCTCCTAGTGTCGATCTCTTCGATGTTGTGTTTCAATGGGATGGTAGTCTTGGTAGTTGTAATCATGCACCACATACTCCTCTTAAAGATCATGGATGTCTAACTTCTTAAGAGTTTGAAGCAACATCACAAGCACAGATTGATCAAGAGGCATTACAATGTTGCCTTCCATGTCATGCCATCGCACTTGTTCATCTTAGTGTAGGATGAAGGTGAAATTAGGCACATACTCATTTGGATGAATATATACCACCTTGCATTCTTAAGGGACTAGTGGTTTAGCATTGTCATGCCTATGAAAAGAAGACATTTTGCAAACAAATAAAATATCAGTGTGGTTATGTCATTGTATTATGTGTGAGAATGATGTTAACCTTAAGGTTTATTCAATGATGCTAATGTTGTTTACTAATCTTAGGTAGTGCACATTTCAATAGAAAGAGTTCCCAAAACTGATGCCAATAATGAGTGGTGAGGTACCCCTACATCTAACCATATGAATCACAAAGCATTCATGCATGATCTAGTTGAATTCGGTGAACTCTATAGTTTTTTGGTGCACTAGTTCTCTAGGAGGTAAACTAGGCATTGAGAACATTCATTGTCTTCCCAACTACACCTATGAATCCTAAGGGTATGGTTTAAGTGTAATTGAGGCACATGATTTCTATCATTTCATATTTTATGGTTTTTGTGCTTAAAATAAATAGGATAAATAATAAAGTGATTTAATGCTTACTTAGTCTAATTGGCTAACTATTGTGTAACTAGTCTTAACATAACTATCTAGTCCCACTTATCGTACACATCCTAAACACATATAATGTTGCTGGGTTACTAAGCATTAAGCATTCCTGGGATTACCAAACATTATATGCATGCTTGAAGCAGTCATCCTTATGTGTTTACTTAATCACTATTTAGCTTATCTTGCATAATAACTTAATTAGCTTAATTATTGAGGAACATTGAATAAATAGCTAAAAACATTAAATGCATGAATAAAACATTTAAACTATCCAAAATACTACAAATTTTATCAAGAAGCTTGTCTTTATTGCTACACAGATTATCATGCTCAAGTACAACAGTGCTTGAATAAAGATCCATACACTCAATGAAACTTGTTGTGGGCACTCAAGAAAATATTTTAACTTTCAAATGTAAAAATTGCAAGAGCTTTGCTACAACTATGGCAAGATGATGTCTAAAAATGACAATTTGGCATGTATTTATAAGCAAGAATAGACCCTATGTCAATGGGGCCACATCAATGCATCAAATGATGCATCTACGAGGCCTAGTCAGTGTGGCCAATCCCCAATCCATGACTCATCAAAGTTCAAGGGTAGATTTTGAAAAGTGATGTAAAGTTTGTTAGGATTGGGATCTTTCTTCCTAGTAATAATTAATTTTCTTCATTTATTTTTCTTAAATTTTTAATTGTAAGGTTTTACACTTTAGTAGATAATTCTAAAATTTAAAAGGTTTTTCTTTTCATTTTTTTAATGATGTTTACGTAGTACTAAGCTCATGATGTACTCTGAGTTTTCTTTGCTCATTATTAATATTCTTTGATGTTCAATATGCCACATCCCCTCCCCAGAAGACAATTTATAATTCTAGTTGATGTGATTTTTTAAGAGAATCTAATTTTTCTTTCTTCACGTAACTTTTATCTCTATAGAATTCTCCTATGAAAGATTCTAAATTACATCTAATTTCTTTAATTAATGATAAAATTTCTACTTCTCTTATTGATAAATTTTTTTTATTAATTATGAGAATACATATTTACAAGCTAGTAAGCAAATATTTGATAACCCTTCTTCTATTGATGTTGATGTAACTAAGATAGTTGATTTTGTTCTCCTTGATGATGTATGAGTTACTAGTAGCTAATGTTATATCACAATGTGTTCATTTAAATTTTAGGTTAACTTCCACATAATAAAAGTTTCACTATTAAATAATGTGATGTAAAATATAACATTCAATTTATTAATGCTAAGTATTATTCTTATTTTTTTCTGCTTGTTGATATGTGATGAGTGGCGAGGTACCCCTACACTCAACCATACGAATACGAGCGGACATGCGCGATCTAGTCGAACTCCGTAGACTAAATGCCTTAACGCCACAAGAAACACTTGGGGTTAATCATTCGTTGTCTTCCCAAGCTTGCTTGTAAGTGTCACGGTGTATGGTTAAGCAAGTCTG
>MNCI01000527.1:229095-255045 GCA_015680685.1 Gnetum montanum | reverse complement strand
AGCCATACCACAACCTAGCCAATGGACCTACACCGAAGAAAGGTATTAATTAGATGATGATTCAATCACCCTTGCTAATATATGATTGTGTTGTGTGTGCAGATGGTGGACATGCAACAATGGACTGGATCTGGAGCAAACATTTGGAATGGAGCAGCGTTGAAGCAGCTATGCAAGGAGCAAGATCGATGATGCGCTTAGGGATGGACAACGAAGGCGCAATGTTGGCGCTGGTAGCAACAACACTTCTTTCTTTCTCTCTTTCTCTCTCTCAGTTGCCAACAAAGGCCTGATGTCATTGTAATAAGGTATTCACCCTTGTTGTCATGAACACCAGTTTTGTCAAGTCTTGTAATAATGATCCATTCACATGTCATCCCATTAGTTCCATTTCCCTCAATAATTCTATACCTACCTGATATTATTGTAAGGAACTCGAGGACAAGTTTTCATTCAGTCATGGGGGTATGATGACACACGATATCGCATGCATCATGATATTGCATACGCGATATCGTGGCTGTCGCAATATTGCACCCCATGCGATATCGCGTACGTAATATCGCGTCTTCCCTGCGATATCACATATGCGATATTGCGGTCCGTCGCCAAATCTATAAATAAGAGGCAGCACTCCCCTCATTTGTTATCCTAGGGCATAAGTAGTGAAGCTCTGGTAGTTTAATCACTTCAGAGATAGAATTTTTCCATGTGCCCATAGTAGGAGTTCCCAAGTGAACGTATCTTTATTCGAGCAGCTTTGTACCTAAATGCAAGTTGTGTACGGAAATAAAGATGAGCTTTGTGGATAAACCTTGCAGTGCATGGAATAGGTTTATTTAATGTTATTTATTATTTTCCTAGTAACGCGACATGAGTACGACTTGGTTACGAGCATTGATGAATGTGTACGGCTAACTAAGGAATTGGCTACTCATCACACTTAGGCCAGTTAGCTACCTCAGTATGACCACTTCGAGCACGTGCGTTACGTGTGGTGATCCCAGTAACGATTAGCATTTGGTAGCCACAGTTGCATAGTTCAGGGTGTGTATGGTAAGTGGGAACGGATGCTGACGCTAGTTAATTTAGACTTAGGATATTAGTTAAAGTTAGCTATTTTTCTCAACCCTTTGCTCTTAGCGTAGAAGACATAAAACTAGAAAAGACCAAAAAAATCATATACCTCGGACTTACTTAACCATAGACCGTGAAAACAACAAGTAAGTCTGGGAAGACAACGAATGATTAACCCCAAGTGGTCCATGAGGCGTTTAGGCATTTAGTCTATGGAGTTCGACCGGATTGTGCATGCTACGCTCGTTTCATATGGTTGAGTGTAGGGGTACCTCGCCACTCATCACTCCATTTCAGCTGGTAGATTTTTTAACTCTAGGGGCTCCTTCTTTAAATTATCAAGGATTTCTATCTCTCTCCAACAGGTATCATCGTCTTCATCATTGGAGAGTTGGTGATGAACTTTCTCAAGTTCATTCATGCCTTCAACATAGGCATATGTCAGGCTCTCAGTTATTTCCATGCATAATGTGTTGCTATTTGAGTTAGCTGTTAGCCACTAGGTGCCCTCCTATTTTGTGGCTACTATGTACAGGCACTGTTGGATATCTATTTCTTGCGTACACTAATTGCATGCTTTAATGAATGTACACTTAATGGATCATATTTTTTGCCCGCGATTACACCTATTATTTCTGTACATGATGCATGGAATACGCTTCTTATCTAGTTCTCCAAATTCATTTTTCTTAGAGATTTCCAAGGAGAGGTTCCTTATACCTATTTTTGCATCAATTGTGCTTAACCATGCCCTTTCCATAATGATGGGGAAGTCATCTTTGTAGTTCTCAACCATGATCAAAAAAAAATTGGTAGGATTGAACCACCCACTAACTACGGTCACAATGTCCTCCATTAACCCCAAAGGGATAGTGATTGACTGGTCTACCAATTCCAAACAAATGTTGCTCTTCTTGAGAGGTGGTAGGTTCGAAGCCTTGTACATGTCATAAAAGATGAGATTAATACTAGAACTAGAATTAAGAAGAGCCTTGCATGGCTCATGTCTAGTGATCTGCAAGTAAATAAGAGGGCTTCATGGATTAGATCTTTTTATGGGAAGGTGGCCAACCTTGATCCAATTAGAAGCAACATGAGTTAGCATCATAGTGCATATCTAAGGTAGAATTTTATTTGATGAATGCTTGAATGTGTTTGATGTAGAGGATGAGGGTGTTGAGGATATAGGACAACCAACTGCATTAGGTTGTGAGGGTTTGAAGGACTATTGGATTAGAAGAATGGTCATTTCTTGAAATGATTATCTAAACCACCCAGCTGGAAGGCTAGTTGTAAATTCATAGCCCTCATAGCATTTCGTTGCTATGATTGTAGGGGAATTTCACCCTGCATGGATGGAATAGGAGGTAATTAGGTTGAGGATGGAGGGATGTGTATAGATGGATGCAAAGGGTGGTAAGGATATGGGTGTTCCTCTTGAGTAGATGAAGAATGAGTTTGATGCTACTCTAGAGGGTAATAGTGATGCTGAAATGAGGCATGACTTGCAAAGCTTCATGGAGAAATGGGTTGCTAAACCTAGTACCTCTATGGATCTAACTGCCTATAAGGGTACTATTGTCTTGGTGTTGGCATTCCCCATAATTTTAGTTGGTGCCATTTTTGGTATTGCTCATATGGTTGTGGTCAACCTCCACTTGAATAATAAGCTTGTTGCTACTGGTAGAACTACCTTGGATTACCTTGAGGATAAGATAATTGTCTAGGTGCTTGCCTTCATGCTAGTCAAGGATTTAACACATACATCCCAAACTCTTATAAGAATGACACCATAGGGCAACATCCCTTAGGATGTTCATATGGACAAATGTCACAACCAATGTCATCATTAGAGTCTATCTCCACAACTTCTTCTACTATAGCAGCTTTGCCCTTACATATTTGGTAGGCATGTTCAGCTTCTTTCTACCTCCTATAGCTATAATCACTATTTTTCTCTTTGGATTATTTAGTAATCTTCATAGCAGTTTGGAACTTTTCATCCAAAGAGTCCCATAATTTATCAACCTTTTCCAAAATATCAAACATAGATTTTTGGATGGACAAGGTTTACTATTCACCACTTCATTGAGTGGTGACTCCTCCTCATTATAAAATTGAACCTCTCGTTTTCTTATGGAAAGATCCCTATTATATTCTTCTACACTTTTCCTTTTTTACAACTCACCCTCTTCTTTTACAACCTGTTATATAAGCCTTTGTATCTAATGAGCTCTTTTTTTAGAAAATATCCCTTGGAAATAAATCCCAAGAGTTCTTTTAATTTCTACTTTGAGCCCATCTATGATGTGGTGAAGTTTCTCCCTCTGAGAGTAACTATGGCTAGGGCATTTGTGTAAGAGAGAATAATATTTTCCCATGGTGGGATCCAAGGGTTCATGTGTTCCCTATTTCTAGCCTTTAATTTTCCTTCTCAGTTTGGACACTCTAAAGTATGTCTAATATTTATCATTGAATAGTTCTAACATGGTAGTCCATCTATGGATAGATTCCAGCTCTAAAGAATGGTACCAGCTTTCAGCTTCTTTGATGAGTGTCTTGGGGTAGAGTTTGGGTTTCTACCAATCATTCTCAATATTTTTCAAGGCACAGGCATCATGGAAAGCTTGTAGATATGTCTATAGATTAGAGTTATATTCCCCCTACAATCCTAGGATATTGTTCATGTCCAAGCACTTAATCTAACTATCTTTCACCTACCTAGTTGGAATCTTAACTACCTTTGCAATGTTAAGCATACTTCAAGTCACCAATAGAGGCTCATCATCATCATGATTTCATTGTTGTTGTTGATGTCCTCTATTATCTCTTTGATTATTGTGGGTATGACAATTAGTATTATTATATCTATGCTCACCTCTATCATGATTGTTCCTTTTGCAATGTCTTTTAGAATCAGAAGAGGAAGAAGAAGCAAATGTAGATGAAGAAGGGGCAAGGGGAGGAGGACTACCTCCATCCTAAAATCTACCAATTTCCCCTTGGCTATCATGGCCATTTTCATTATTTTTTGTATCATCTTGATGCTTGTTTGATCCCTTGCCTTGACTATCATATTTTCTTAAACCTGAATTGTGGATTGTAGACTGTAGATTCATGGTCACACCCTCATCACCAGTAACAAAGAGTAGAGAATCTTCATGCTAAGAGTCCTTAGAGGTAGGACCCTCATTGTTGTCTTGGTTTAGAAGGAACAAGGGATTAGTGAACCATTTTCCCTTAGCATCCTCATGATGCCTCTCCTGATGTTAATCTCACCTACATTGTATGTCAGTGGGATGGTATTCCCAAGTGTCATAACCATTCAAAATGTATTCTTCTTGAAGATCTGAGATGCCTAACTTCTTTTGATTTTGAAGCAGCATCACAGGCATAGATCGATTGGGGGACAATAGAATGTTGCCTTCCATATCATGCCATTGCAATTGCAAATCCTAATGTAGGATGAAGGTGAAATTAGGCACAAACTCATTTGGATAAGTATGTATCACATTGAACTCTTGTGGAACTAATAATTTCATATCATTTCGCTTGTAAGAAGAAGACATTTTGCAAACAAATAAAGTATCACTATGCTTTCATAGTTATGTGTCAGGTGAGAGTGATGTTGACCTTACAGTTCATCCAATGATATTAATGATATACACTAAGCCTAGATAATGCATGTTTCACAAATAGAGTCCCTGGCAATGGCTCCAATGATGAGTGGTGAGGTACCCCTACACCTAACCATACAAATCATAGTGTGCTCACACATGATTTGGTTGAATTCCATAGACTCTATAGTTTTTGGTACACTAGTCTTCTAGGAAGTGAACCTTTCCCTGAAGGTTGTTCATTTTCTTCCCAATTACACTTGCAAAGTACAAAGGTATGGCTAAATGTAATCGAGGCATATGATTTTTATCATTTTATATTTTATGTTCTTTGGAGTTTGAAGAGAGAGAAAAATTAATTTAATGAATAATTTGATTTAACTAACTAATTGATCTTTAACTAATCCTAGCATAAGCATTTGGTCCCACTTTTTATACACATCCCGAACCCACATATCCACTGCTAGGTTACCAAGTGCTATGCTACTAGGCATACCAAGTAATAACACTACTGGATTACCAGGCAAATACATGTTACGCTCAACATGGTGGTACTAATGTATTTAATCTATCTAGCTTATCTTGCTTAATTAGCTTAATTACTAAAAAATATTAAATAAATAAATAGAAACATTAAATTCATCAATAAAATGGCTAAACTATCTAGAATGCTACAAGGTTTATTAAGAAGCTCATGCTTATTGCTATACACACTGTTGTGCTTAGGTACAACAATGCTTGAATAAAGATCCATACACTTAATGACTCCTGTTGCAAGCACTCTTGAAAATATTCTAACTTTCATATGGAAAAATTGCAAGAGCTCTACTATTGCTATCAATCTATTACCATAAATATAGGTGGTGAGTGCATATTTATAGGTAAAAACAAACCCTGCATCAACAAGGCCTAGTCGATGGGGCCTCATTGATGCAACCAACCATGACTTATCACTAAGGGATTAGTTATTATAAGTAGACAACATAATCATGCATCATCTAGTCATAGTAGAAAAGACTCGAATGATTCAAGTGTTGTTGATCTCATAGAAGATCTTTTCTATTATGAAAACAATTATTATAGGAGAATTCAACATGTGTTAATATGTTCTTCCACCTTTGAGGCTAATCCTCACATAAAAATCTTAATATTTTCAACAAAGATCTGTTCATAACCTCAACTTATTAGTTTAACAATGATAGATAGTAGGAAATGATAACTTTATGCCCAAGAATTTCCAAAGAAATATTCAAAAATGTTTAATGAACTTAACATTTCTATTACTGATAATATTCAATGGAATTCCATGTAATTCCATAACACATGTTGAAAGAATAAATGAGTAACATGAGAAGCATCATGACTCCTCCTACATGGAATAAAATGAGCCATTTTTGTAAATCTATCTACCACAAAAAAGATACAATTATGATAATATTTTGTTCTTGGAATATCATAAACATAGTGCAAAGAAATACTTTTCCATTAAGCATTTGGAATTGGTAAAGGAATGTAGTGTTCATCAACAACTTTTCAATCTTTGAAATTTTGATAAACATAATATTCCCTAATAAATTTAATAACATATTTATACATACCTAGTCAAAAATAGTTCTTTCTTGCAAATTCCAATGTCTTTTCCTTATCCATATGTCCAACCATATTACTATTGTATTTTTGCTTAAGAATATTGGATTTGAAATTACATTTGAAGACATGAATTTTGTCAATACTAAAGAGAATATCATTATTGATATGATAAGCCTTTTATTTTTAAGTTCTTCCTAAAAGTGGAGAATTCAATTCTTGCAAATATTATAAAAATATCATTGGGATACAAATTGGCAAAAGAATTAAAGTTATTAACCTCAATACAAGAATGAGAAATATGAATTCTTGATAAAGCATCAACTCCATTTGATTTGCCACTTCTATGCTTTAAGACAAAAAGAAATTCTTGAAGTTTCTAAATCCATTTCATATGCTTAGTACTTAATTTGTTTTAAGAATTCAAAATTAAAGTGTTGAATAAGTAAAAAAAATTCAAAATCTAACAATAATGTCTCTAATGTTTAATTTTTTGAAGTATAGATATTAGAATATAATCATAAAATAATGTGCAATCATTAGTTTTATAATGATCCAAGATTGTTTGTAAGTAGTTTTGAATAAGCCACAACAAAAGAATGTGACTTATTGATGTAGCATCAATTGGTTGCATTGATGTAGTCTCTTTAACATACCCACTTCAACATAGCCTCTTTGATGCAGCTACTTCAAAGTGGTTGCATCAATGTAGCCATGTCAACAAGGCCCCATTGAGGAGACCTTGTCAATGTGACCCTATTAGCATAAATGATGTGTTTATGAGGCCCCTTTGATGCATGCAATGATGCATTGACAAGGCCCCATCAACATAGTGTCTATTTTTGCTTATAAATATGCATGTTCCTACCATGTATTAGCATTCTTTGGTCAATAGAGTAGCTGAACTCTTGCACTTTTATTTTGTAGTCTTAGAGAATAGTTAATGAGTGCTTGTAGTATGGATCTGAGTTAGTTGTATAGCATCTTATTCAAGTGGCAATACACTTGGACACATTCCATGAATAACAATAGAATTGAGATTGATTCTTATTTATTGTAGCACTTTGACTTAGATTAAATTTACTCTCCCAGTATCTCATCTTCTTCCTCCTCTTCAACATATAAATGATAAATGAAGAGACCATGGGAAATACTATAGAAGCCATGGTGACTCTCCCAGTATCTCATCTTCTTCATCCTCTTCAATGTCTAGTTCTAATGAAGATGAATGTAGGTATAGAGATAAAGATCCACTATGAGATTTAAATAAAAATAGAAATTGAAACTAAGCACAAAGTCAAAGACATCAAATTGAACATTGATAAAATCGTTACAATCAAACAAATAGAAATAGAAATTTTCACCATGATGTTTCTGATGATGGTGAATCCTTGTTGGCTATTAAGGGCATGACATAGATCACAGAGGCAGTTAAAATACCCCACCAGCATTACAAGGAAATTCACATCAAAAGGCTTGATATGAATGGAATCCCTAAATCTGTAGGAGGCTATGATTTTGATCCAAAAAATTATTTGCAATGCTTCCATGATGCCCGTGTCTTATAAAACATTGAAAGTAGGTGGAAAAAGCTTAAGCTCTTTCCTAGGACACTAATAAACAAAGCCAAATTGTGGTATATATCATTAAAACCAAATTCAATCCATTGGTCATCTACAATGCTATAACTTTTCAATGAGAAATACCAAACCTATGTGAGGGTGTTCAACCTAATGAAACAAATCTAAGAATGGAAACAAAAGTAACATGAACCCTTGGATATGGCCCTAGATAGATACTATTCTCTACTAAATAAATTCCTAGGCCATGGTTTCTCTCAACAAGAGAAAATTTTCCACATCATAGATGGGATTTGTAATTAAATGAGAGAGACCTTGGTATGTATGCTCAAGGTCAATTATATGAACTAGAAACCCATTAGATCCAAAATCAAGCATGTGGAAAAAGAAGAAGGAGAGCTATGTAAATAAGAGAATGTTGAGAAATATCAATGGGATCCAACTCTTTAAAAGAAGAGTGTCCATATCTATGATGAGGAAAAAGAGATAGCTCTTGATGAGGTGATTTTACAACAAACATTGCCAATACAAAATTCTATTAATGAGATTGAAGAAAATCTAGATAAGATGTCAAAATGGATAAATGAGAAAGTTACATCTTGCATAGAAATTGTAGAGGGGAGAGTAATGCAAAATAACTCAAGTGATCACAACAAAAAGAGGAAAAAGGACCAAGAGACAAGTAAGGACACTGATTAGTAGAAAGGGGAAATGGCTATAGAAGAAGAGGTTATAGACTCAACCACCAAAGAAGATGATGGATGTAACATCTACATATATTTTCATCCAAAGGGCTATTTCCTAGCCATGTTACATTTACATGAGTATTGGGCTTTTGAATTGAATTCCAAGTTCATACAAAAGAAAATGCCTAGGAAATTACCTTTCTCACAAGGTAATTATAGATAGTCCTACAACTAACTGTACAATCCTAGTGGGATTCTTACCAACCTCAACACTATCATGCAATGTAGTGGCAAAACCCATAGTCATGGGGGAGGCCATAATCAAACCAACACTACCCTTATTGTTAGCTAAACCCATATGGATATTATGCTCAAGAACCTATTTTACCAACTAGTTCTACTTCTTCTACCTCAAATAACTATTACTACTTTCTCAAATATCATCATCCCACAACATCTTCTATGAGGTTACCACCTCACACCTCTCATCTTTCATCATATCCTTAATATTCTCATACTTCCCTCCACCATATGTCACCACCAACAACATAGGAAGGTTCAACACCACAACATCAATGAGAGAATGCCACTTGTGCTATGAACATACACAAAAATGATAATGCCAGTAGATCTCCATCATAATCTTAGAAACACCCTTTCTTTAGGATGGTTCCCAAGTGTAAGCACAACACTCATGGAGCTACTATCTCATCAAAACTAGCACAAGGCCAATCTGATGTAACAACCTTTCTTGTTAGAACAATATCTCCTAATCATACAAAAAATCCAACAACCATTACCACTCCAACATAAGACATAAATGATGAACTTATCATTATGGAGAGATAGAAAAATCCATGCACCACTAATAGTAAAGGGTATAGTTGTGGATTTGAAATTTAAAAAATTAACAAAAACCACAATAAAGCTAAGGAATAAGTATGTGAGAAAAAACTAGTCTACATAGTAGCCACTAAACTAGAAGACACCCACTAAATGAGAATATAATTTTTTTAAAAAAAATGCATGAAGGAAATTAATCCACTTATTACTTCTAGAGTTAAGAAAATGGATGAAACAAAGGACTTAGACATAGATATCTTACACTCTAATTATACACTAGAAAAAGACATTAAACATGGAGACTTGGGAATTAAACAAAAAATTAAAAATTAGAAGCAAACACATCTGGACCCCCCAAAAATGGAAATACCTTCAAGTCTAGATGAAGATACATCTCCAAATAATCAAAATGAGACTATCACCAATGTTAAATGTGCTACCACATGATTAATTAAATCAGTAATAATGATAGATGAAAAATCAATGGTGTATAACTAAGGAATTATGTAGTCCATCTCTCGAATGTGTAGCCATAAGATTAGTCATGGGGGAGATGCTCAATCTTGGTTCAAGAACTAATAAGTATTTTTCACCTTTCTTGTTTTGCAATTTTTTATCATTTTCTTATTTTTTCCAAACTTTTCTAATTTTGCATATGCTTTCCATTTCTTAATATTTTTCTTTTCTTTTCTTTATAATCTTCTCTTTTCCTAAGTCATTTTCTTGATGTTTATGATTGTATTTTATGTTTTTGTTAATAATATTGGCAAGTGATGGTGCAAAAGTCAATGTTACGTGTTGGGTTTTTGTGCTATGCTATCAAGATGATTGGGTAAGTAATTGTGTAAAGCAGTGAGACCACCTCATCCATCCCTCTAGTTCTTTGACCAAAAGGTCTTTTTCATGGAAAAAATTTGATTCTTATTTCATAAAACTAAAATTAGTCAATGATTATTGTACCCTGAAGAAAGAGAGAACAACCAAGTGAGAATGGTAAGGGTGTAACCTCAAGGGGATTTGTTGGGTTCTTTACTTAACTTCCTTTGTGTGGTTTATGACATCTCTTGGAATGTATCATCACTCCTTTGTCAACCAATAAAAAGGAAGCTATGTCTTTTCATGGTGTGGTTTCCATCCAAAAAATGAAAAAAGAAAAA
Organism: Gnetum montanum; assembly: GCA_015680685.1. Taxonomy (NCBI): domain Eukaryota; kingdom Viridiplantae; phylum Streptophyta; class Gnetopsida; order Gnetales; family Gnetaceae; genus Gnetum; species Gnetum montanum. Next base: position 244,498 of record MNCI01000527.1, on the reverse strand, counting down.
AGAAAAAAAAAAGAAAACAAAAAAGAGATAGAGAGACAAAAATAATAATAATGGGAATTCAAAGCACACCCCTTAGACATAATAATGGACTACAAGCATTGATTATGGGGCTTGAAAGACATGTTACCCATGCCTGAAGACACCTCTTTAACTAAGGGCCTTCCTTCCTTCTTCTCTTTTCTTCTCTTTTTGAAGTGATGATTATTCTTTGAGGTGGTTGTAAACTCATGGTGGTTAGCAGGATGGAACACATCAATGTGAGGTCACTGTTCATGGGATGGACTTTTTTTGAACTTGGATGGATAGGTATGCTAATCATTTTAATCACATTTTTCATAAGAACCTATTGTGGACATGGTCAAGTACCTTACATCTTGATCTCTATAATCCCTTTTCATCACATTATTCAAGTCACTACTACATGCGATTATGAGCCTTTTGGTTTTATTTAGTATAGTACAACATCCCAACCATGATAGTTGTGTGTTGTTTGAAATAAAGGCATGGTCTACATTTAACTTCTTGGGTGCCCACTAACATCTATAGAAGTAATTATGAAAGGGCATTATGATAGGATCCTATTTTGGGGAGGACCCACTTGCATAATTTTTCTTGATCATGGCTTTGAACTAACGTTCACATGTTCTAGAACATCAATGATAGTTTCTCTAAATTTATGTATAATTTTGGGACTACTTTTCATCACTTTGAATTACTTTTTTTTTACACTTTTTCCTACTTTTCTATAAAAATATACTTCAAGTTAAATATTTCCTAGCCATCTTTTAAATTAGACCTTTCATTTCAATTGTTCAAAAATTTATGTACTTCTAGAGTTATGCTTATTAGTTAAGGGGGCTAGGGATGTCCACTTTGAAATTTTTCTAACATCCTATTTTTGAACATCATGGTAACTAATAATAATTGATCAAAATAATGTGAATAGCTTGATGATTTTAGTTACCTCTTATCCTTGGGCATAGTGTGCTATCATCACCTTGTGTTTAAATGAAAACTAAGGGATTCAAAAATGGTTAATTGTTAAGGAAAATTTACCAAAACTAATGTTGATCCTTTAGTGACTACAAGTGATGCTAAAAGAAACACCTAAGGAAGAAGGTCTTTTGCTAGGCACAAAAATGACGCTAAGAGGAGGACAATGGAGGATATGCCCATGGACAAATCATAGCACATACAAGATAGCAACCCAACCATCACATGTTTGCTAGATTCATGGGATGAGGAGAAGAAATCTCAGTTCATCCTTCAAGAATTTTCTACATAACCAAAGAAGCATCAACATAGAAATCAAGGTTGGAAATCTATCACTGCTAATGACAACAAAAAGAATAATCTTTAGTAGATTTTTGAAGACCTTTCCAAATTTTGTAATCTTCAATCTCTATCCAATATTTTTGTGATTTTCTCATTTTGTAGTGCATCCACTTGAATAAAATTTTGTAATGTGGCACTCAGAGTTAGTTGGTAGTTAGTGTCAATTAATAACCCCATCATTCCCAGTTTTTGATAAAGAAAGCTCAGTCCTATCTTGTTCACTTAAGGATGAGTTTTTATTCAGTTGTGTGGGTATGATGAAGCATTAGTTGGTTGCATCAATGCAACCTCTTTGACAAAGTTGCTTCAAGAAAACTACTTTGAGGCATCTGCTTTAAGGTAGCTACTTCAAAGTAGTTGCACTAATGTAGCCACATCGACAAGGCCCCATTGATGAGACCCTATCGATGTGGCCATGTCAATGTAAATGATGCATTGACAAGGCCCCATCAATGCTTGTAATGATGCATTGATGAGGCCCCATCGATGTAGTATCTATTTTTGCCTATAAATAAGCATGCTCCTTCCATGTATTGGCATTCTTTGGTCAAGAGAGTAGCTAAAATATTGTAGTTTTATTATGTAGTCTTCGAGAACAATCAATGAGTGCTTGCAGTGTGGATTTAAGTTAGTTGTACAAAATCTTATTTGAGTGGCAATGTACCAAGACACATTCCATGAACAGCAATAAGATAAAGATTGATTCTTATTCATTACAACGCTTTGACTTAGATTAAATTTACTTTCCATGGAATTTATGTTTCATATACTTAGTTAATATTTACATTTCCATGCACGTTAATGAATTGGCAGAGTGAGCACAACCAATCTCAAGCATAAACACATATTCGCTTAGTAATCCTAGTAGCATTATTACTTGGTTAGCCTAGTAGCATAGTGCTTTGTAATCCCAATAGTGGATACGTGGGTTTAGGATGTGTATAGTAAGCTGGGCACAAACACTCATCACTCGTAGGCTAGTTTAGAATTTAGTTTCTTTTGATAATTAGTTAAACAATTAATTTATTTATTGTCATTAGGAGTATCCTAAGGCTGAAACAACATCAAGAGTCATATGCCTCACTTTGGACTAAATCATACATGACAAAGCTATCACTAGTCCAAGTGGGAAGGTAGAAAATTGTGATCAATGCATAATGATATAAATTCCATGACTAGTCCCATCCATGGAATTGAACTAGATCATATGTAAACACTTGTGATTTGTATGGTTGGGTGTAAGGGGTACCCTTCATCACTCATCACTTATCATGCAAACTATTACAACCTTACCCATGAAACATAAGTAGTCAAGAAATATGTTACGAAAAGAAGGAAGTGAAGAGAAGAATAAGTTGTAAGGAACACCAAAAGAAAAGATAAAAGGAAGATACTATGGAAAAGTAATGATGAATCATAAGAGAAGATATTAGATGAAGCACTACATAGAAGACAATTAGAATCAGAACCACAAGAATTTGAAGAGACATGTCTAAAGTAAAAAAAGTATTTAATACCAAGAAATGTAATTAAAGAAGATGGTCATTATGATCCATAGACTTATAATGATAATCTAAGAAGCTATAAGGTTATCAAATAACTGTTAAGATGAAGAAGTAATGAAGGATTTAGTTTCCTAAAAAGGACAAGAAGATCCAAGATGAATCATTCATAATTTGGTCTAGATTTCTAAAGAGGAAGAGAAGATCATCCAAACCATTATGATGGAGTCATTGAAGAAAGACTACAAAGAAAGGACATACTATGATTAAGGTAGTAGTTTGTAATCAGTCAAGCTATGGATCTTTAAGAATTTGAAGAGGGCCCAACTCATGAAAGACTAACTAGCTAGGAAAATTCCCACTATATTCATAGGAGTAATAAGCAAAGGAAGACCTTGTAAATATGTAGTAAAGAAGAAAGAAAATAAGAAGAAAATGTTAGGAAGAGATTCATAATAAGATTAAGGATATTAAGAATGGATATAGAATGTGGACAATACTATCATGAAAGATATATATTGATGACTTACTTAATCAAAAAATTATATGTTAAGTTTTCCATAACCTAAATTATCTTGATATAATTAGAGTTATCATAGAGAGATAAAACAAAACTCTAACATGGTATCTAAGTAAGATTTTTAAAGTTGATTATGAGGAACATATGGTTATGGAGAAAATAGAGCTAGAATTATTGAATTCAAAATGAAGTGATGTGCTATGAGATCAAAATAATTTGTAAATGAAGGATAACTATATAATATAGTTATATGAAATAGTTAATGACTTAGACCCTTTATATGAAAGTAGAGGTGAAAGGAACAAAACATGGGTTGCTATATTATTGAGCATAAGAAACTAGAAAGATCATAATATAGTATAAGTGGAGGAAAAAATCATGAAGTAAATTCATGAGTAAATGAAGCCCTTGAAGACAACCTTAGAAAGAATTTTGAAGTCTCTTATGATGTTAGCTAATCAAAAGAATGGTATTCAACATCATCCAATCCTTGAACATCATATCAAGTATATTATCTACATATTCTTATGAATAGGATACAAGCTAGAAGAATCAATATGACATTCAAAAACTATGGAAGATCCAAGAAGAGATTGCATGGACAAGTAAGGACAAGGCAACGATAACAAGCAACAAGAAAAAAGACCTTACAATTGGACCAAAGATGTAGGAACAAGCCCCAATATCCTAACCCCTAAAAGGCTAATTAATCTAAACTCTATTATCGAAGATTGCATGATTCCAAGTCCATTCTTCATAATGTATGAGATAAATAAGCTAAGTCATCATAGGGCTTAACTTAAAACTTTGTAAGATCATGGTATATAATAGAAAAGTAATAAAGAAGATATTTTTGAAATAAAATTTGGTACTATGGATGATTCTTACCATAAACATTAATTTCTCTATTGATTACATAAGTGATCATAAATGTCATAAAAAAAGATTAAAAAATCCCTAAATTCACTATTGAGAAGCAAGAGTTCGGTGCCTCATTCCAATGGGAATGTTCTATTGCTGCCACTTGTTCTAGAATTTGACAAATAGAGTCCACTTTGGTCTCTTCCCTAAGAGGTCCTATGGCATGGGTTGCAATTGATTCTTCTTGGACCTATTCTTGGTCCCTTCTTGTTCTTGGTGATTTCTCCCTTGGTTGAAACTGTCCTCCTTCCTATGTGTGTTACTTAAAATATTTGGATACCTTATCTCGTTAATTAGTTAAACTTGGCTATAGTTAGGCCATGGCATATTGATTATTTCATTCTTATTTTATTAATTTATTTTTATTATAAATGTCACTAAAGTTTTTTGGAAGGGTTTAACTTCTATAATTTGGTGTTTAAAATGTTGATTTCTTAGTTAAACCTTTGTGGCAGTTAGAAAAATGGTGAAGATTTTCTATCACAAATGGTGCACTTATGGCCCCCACACCTAAGATCTTACATTCAAGAGCTACAAGGTCAAACAATGGAGTGATTTGGATAAACGGTTAGGAAGTTATGGGCTCTGGAAGGTTCTGGGCATTGAAAATTTGAAAAAATCCCTTGGTATTTATGAGCAAATGTGAAAATTTCTAAGGGCGATCATGCATATTTATAGTATTTTTATGCTATGTTGATGGGGCCATGTATATGAGGCCTCATATATTCATGGGCTCCATCGATGGGGCCCCATTTATGGGGTCAATAAACAAAATTTTCAAACTTGAATATTTCAAAAAATACAAGGAATTTTTGAATGAATTTGGGATCCATGGAATTCCAAAAAATCCAAGAATATGATGAAATCATTGAAGAGAGTCTTTGAAAGCTTAAAAATTTAAAAATTTGATGAAGAATGTATGAATTAAAGAAAATATATAAAGGAGCACATGGTTAGATGCAGAAGATGGATGTTTGAAAGATTCTGATTACAAGAATGGCTAACGATAAGGTGCTTAACAAACCCAACCAAGAGATATGCAAGTGGATCCTCTCCATCGTAGGTGGATGCCTTGTTTTTCCTTGCATAACCTCAACCTAAGGAGTCCATGGGCCCCATAGGTGATTAATGATTGATAGAAGTTAAGAACCAATACTTGAAAGATTCTACCAATGAATTCAAGTACATTAGACAAAGATACCAAACAAGAACATGGACATTGGCAATGAGGTGAGTTATGGGTAGCATGGATGGATGATGGAGAATGTGGGATGGAATTCCAATTGAGGTCATAAGAAGTCCCTTGTGTATTTAAGTTTAAATGTCCTGAGAAGATCCATCCTTAGTCCAAACGAAAACCAACTAGTTTTAGTGACTTCACATCACCACTCCAAGATTGATCCATTCCCTCAGGACACAAGAGTGCTCTCACAAAACAACCATTGTTTCTTAAGAAGAAGAAAAAAGAAGCAAGAAGTAAGAGAGAGCCTTAGTTAGAGGGGACCTTCAAGCATGGGTAACATGTCTTTCTATTCCCATAACCAATGCTCATAGCTTTTTTATTATTTATTTATTTATTTCCTTTTTTTCTTTTTGGATGGAAACCACACCATGTGAAGACTTATTCAACTTCCTATTATTGGTCGATACAGAATGGTAAGAAATCCATGAAAACACCCATGTATCCAAGTAAGTAGAAGAGTACAAAGAGTATTGAGTCCCCTTGAAGTCACACCTTGTGCAAACCTTTGAATCCTTCCCAATTTTGGAAGCTACCAAGATCATAAATTTATTAAAAGTTATTTTAATGAAAAGGACCTCATACTTTCACAACAAGGAAAACTATAGAGTTTGTGGATGGGTGAATGACGTGGACTCACTACTTGTTCCATGAAAAAGAAACCATATCTTAGTCATTAGTACAAAAATTCAAAAATAGAAACCAAACATTAGCAAAAAAAACATTAAGCACAAACCACCATTAGCAATAGCTACAGCAACACTATGTCCTATTGGCACAAAGCACATATATTAATAAAAATTAGAAAACCACAGTAAAATAAAATAAAATATATAAGAAAGTGTAAAATATTCAAGAAAAATTGAAATGTACTAACGATGGTATAAAAAATGGTGTAAAATAGGAAAAAGTTTTTAAATGAAAAATGTGTAACAAAAAATAGAAAAACTGAGGAGTCATGTATATGATTAGTATGGATGGCCATATCCCCCATGGCTGAGTTGGAAGGAGGAGATCCAAAACATTGAGTGTGGCTGTCCATCCATTGAGATAGTTGTTGCACTCGCTTGCCTAGGCTCATGGAAAGACTTTATTTTTTGGATGTTGACCAACTGCTTCTTATTTTGGTTTTTAGGTTTGTATATGATCATGATCCAAAAAGGAAAGATTTTATCAATTATATAAGGCCCCTCCCAAAATGTTTGGAATTTAGTTTTTTGAGGAACATGTGTCAGGTTCCAATAGAAAACCTTATCTCCCAATTGAAATTTCTCTTTCCATATCCTAAGGTCATGACGTTGTTCGTTGAATGCCTTGTCCACTTCATTCAAGGAAAGGGCCACTAATTGATTTTATTCTAACACATTTAAGTTGATTAATCTTTCTTTTTATGCCATACTTAGGTTAAGGTCTAGGTCATAGGTTGTTGAAAGTGTACGGAGCTCAAATTGAATTGGAAGCATTGGGAGTTTTCTGTACACAAACTCATAGGGAGAGTAGCCAATAGGGAGTTTCCATGTTGAGAAGTAGGCCCAAAGGGAATCATTAATTTTTGTGTTCTAGTCTCTCCTATATTTGCTAATAGTTCTTATTAGAATCTTTGTGATCTCCCTATTAGTCACCTCTACTTGACCATTGGCTTGGGGGTTATATGGTGTTGTTAATTTATGTTCAACCCCCAAGCATTGCATAAGCATGCAAAAAGTAGCACTTGTAAAATGGGTTTCGTTGTCAAAAATTAGTGCATGTGGCATCCCAAACCTATTTACAACATTTTGTTGTACAAATCGAATAGATGTGGATGATGTATAGTCAATGATGGCTGCTGCTTCTACCCATTTGGTATAGTAGTCAACACGATGATTATATATGTTTTTCCATTTAACATGAATATGATGGCATCCATGAAGTCGATGCCCTATATGTTAAAGTGTTCTAGTGGTTAAATCCACTTTTGAGGATCCTCCATATGTGTAGTTATTCCAACGTCTCGTTAACAACACTCACATGATTAGACAAACTTGCGGGCATCCCTAAAGATTGTGGATGAATAATATCCTGCCATCAGGATTTTTATGGTTGTGCATCTCCCAACATAGTGGCTCCTACAAGGACCCTCATGAGCATCCTAGAGAATGTGCAATTGATCTATGTTAGGTATACACTAATGAACTAGGCCATTTGTGCATACCTTGTAAAGGTATCTATTGATTTTCATGAAGTCCTTAGCCCCATGAAGAAATTTTTATTTCTTCCTATAGTGTAGATCTTGTGGCATCTCTTGAGTGAGAAGATAAGTGATTTGTTCATTTATTGCACCAGAAAAGAGGAGTTCATTAGAAAATAGATCATATAATGGACTTTCGTCCTCTTTGTTGTCCCATCACAACCAAGATAAGTGATCAACAATCACATTCTTAATTTCCTTTTGATCTACCATTGTCAGATCAAATTCTTATAAGATCACCAATGACCATATAACATGGGGGCTCACCATTGGCTTGTTCATATGGAAGTGAATGACATTATGGTTTATGTGCATAGACACTTTATATTCAAGCACATAGTGCTTGAACTTCTCTAGAGAAAATACCATTGCCATCAATTCTTTTTCTATGATGTAGTTCAATTATGCACCCACAATGACTCGACTTCCATAGTGGATGTAATATGGATATTACTTATCATCCAAATGTGCAAGCATGACTCCCAAGGCATAGTTAGATGCATTTATCATGATATGGAATGGTTTGGACTAGTCATGTGCTTGTAGAATTGGAGTCTGTACAAGCTTCTACTTGATGCTTTGGAATGCATTTTTGCATTTCTTGTTCCAAATGAAGGAAGCATCTTTCTTTGTTAGCTCAACCAATGATTTCATGACCTTAGAAAAATTCTCTATAAATCACCAATAGTAGCTAGTGTGTTCAAAGAATGAATGAACATCTTTAATAGTTTTTAGTTGGCGATTGATTCCTTGGATGATTCTTATATTTTTGAGATCTACCTCAATATCTTCCTATGAAATTTTGTGCCCTAATATAATGCCTTCTTGGACCATGAGATGGCTCTTTTTCTAATTGATTCATAGATTTATTTCCATACATCTTTTGAGTACTTGCTCAAGGCAGTCCAAGGATTGCTCAAATGTAGTGCCATAAGTGGAGAAGTCATCCATAAAGACTTTCACTCTGCTATCGATTTGCTACTAAAAGATGACTAAGACTAGAAATTGAAAAGTGGTAGGAGCATTACATAGACCAAAATACATCTTGCAATATGTAAAGGTCCCCTAGGAACTCGTGCATAGTGTTTTGGATTGGTCTTTTGGTTCAATCTGGATTTGATTATAGCCACTATAACCATCCAAAAAACTATAATAGCAATGCTTAGATATGGTGTCCAACACCTAATTAATGAATAGAAATTGAAAATTATCTTTGAATTTTTCCATGTTTAATAGCCTAAAATTAATAAAAACCCACCATTTGACACCTCTCTTTGGTACTATCATGAGTGGGATGATCCACTCACTATCCACAATGGAGTAGATGAACCCTACCTTAAGGAGTTGCTCAATCTCCTCTTTGACGATTTGCTTCAATTTTGGGTTTAACTACCATTGTGGTTGCCTCCTTGGCTTCATGGATGGATCAATGTAAATGTGGTACTAGCATATCCACAAATCAATTCTAGTGAGTTAATGATATGACCAAGCAAAGGTTGTTGGCCATCTATTAACCACTTTTAATAGTTTTGCTTTCTACTCGGGAGAAAGTTTGGCATTAAGTATGAATAGCTTTCCATTTTTTAAGAATGCATATTCCAAGTTGGTAGGTAGAGTTTTCAACTCTAGGGGATCTTTTTTGAAATTCTTAGGGATCTCCAACTCTCCCTAATTGATATAAAAATTTTCATTATTAGAGAGTTAGTGATGAACTTGCTCTAGTTCATCCATGCTTGTGACATAAGTGCATGTCAAGCTCTCAATAGGTTCCATGCACATTGTGCTACTGTTAGAATTAGTGATCAACCACTAGATGCCCTCTTGTTTTGTCACTACTACATACAAACACCTTTGAATATCTACTTCATGTGCATGCTACTTACATGGAGAAATAAATGCTCATTTTATAGACTAGAATTTCTACATGTAATTGCACCTTGTGTCACTGTACATGATGCATGGAAATTTTTTCTTTTCAATCATTCTAAATGCATTTTCCTTAGATATCTCTAGGGAGATATCTCTAATGTCCATTCTTGCATCAACAGTGCTTCACCATGTTCTTCCCATAATGATTGGAAAGTTCCCTTTACAGTTCTCAACCTTGATTACTAGGAAATTGGTAAGATAAGACCACCCATAAATAGTGGTCATAATGTTTTCAACTAGTCCCAATGGAACAATAATGGACTAGTTTACTAATTCCAATTGGATATTTCTCTTTTTGAGTGGTGATAGGTTCTAGGGAACCTGAATTAAGAAGAGCTTTACATAGTTCATTCCTAGCAATATACAAATAGATTAGAGGACTCCTAGGATTAGCTAATTTCCTAGGAAGGTTTCTAGCTCGAATCCAATTAGATATGACATGAGGGAGCATAATAGTATGGATTTTGAGTGGCATTTGGTTTGAAGGATTCCCTATGAAATGGTTTGTAGAGGATGAGGTAGGAGTAGGATGACCAACTGCCTAAGTTTGTGAGGGCTTAGTAGGGCTATTGGATCACAAGAATGGTCTTTTATGAGCATGAGATTTTGAACCACTCAGTTAATGAACTGATTATAGATTGACGATCCTAGTAGCATTGTGTTGTTGTGGGTGGGTTGGAAGTTCACCCTACATTGATGGAGTAGGCAATAGTTGCATTGAGGATGGAGGAACAGGTGTAGAAATAGGAAGAGGATAAGGATAGAATATGGTATCCCTCCTAGAATGTGAAGATGAGTTGGTAATTTGACTTGTTTTAACCTTGTTGAGCATTGTTAATCTTTATTACCATCAATTGACCTCACTTAGCCTCTAAATCATATAAGTTTCCATCACATTTACCTTTTTTTTTCTATTATGGGCTTTATTGACTCTTGTTTAGCCTTTTATTGGTGTTAAGAAATGGGGTTCAACCATCTCTAACCATCATTTAACACCATGTAGCTATGGCATTCCAAGGCCTTAAATAGGAAACATGGTCTACCAAGGCCTTAAACTAGCAAATGTAACCTTAGCTAATCGCATTTGTCCTTATTTCTTATATTTTTATAGTGTCTCAACTTGTTTGACATTTATTTACCTTTATTTGGCCTTTTTTCCATCTTATTTATCTCCACCTAAATCCCATAAGCCTTAGTTCGCCTAGTTTGCATTTTGTTTGACATTGGGATAACATGTGTTTGTATATTTACTAAGGTAATTTATACCATTTTAACATTATTTACTCATTTTCACCCAAGTGCAACTTAATGTGCTTATGGTTTACATGCAAGATTGAAGTATGGACACTTAGAATCAAATCATCTTGCCTTTTAGACTAAGTGGACCCCTTAGTGATGTTGAATAGTGTATTGATCCTAATTGCCTAGATCTTGAGCCTAAGAGTCTCACCAATTTTATAGCCTATGTAGAGAAACCTCTAGAATGGCCTAAAAACCTAGTTAAAACCCTTGACCTTGAGGCTAGCAACATTACTGAAGACTCTCTAATTGAGATTCTTGTCATGACACATAGTGGTAAAGAGAAAACCCTAAGACTAAGTTCCTCACTGGAGCCTCAACAGGATTAAGACATCACCAAGGTCCTACAAGATAACATTAAGGTATTTTCCTAGTCATATGAAGATATGTTAGGTCTAGATCCACATTTAGTTCAACATAACATCATACTTGATCCTAGCATTAAACTAGTTAAACAAAAGGTTCATAAAATTAGACCTGATTTGGCCTTAGTAGTTCATGATGAAATCACAAAACTATACTAAGCTAGTTCATTAGAGCTTTTGATCATGTAGAATGGTATACAACATAATGTTAATCCCTAAGAAAAATGGAAGTATTTGCATTTGCATTGATTTCCTAGACCTAACTAAGGTAACCATCAAGGATGATTTTCCTTTGCTTAGTATTGATTAACTTATCGATACTATAGCTAGGCATGCCTTAATATCCTTTATGGATGGCTTCTTGGGATATAACAAGATTAGGATTAATCCAAACATCAACTTAATATGACCTTCATGACCCCATGGAGTACCTTTTGTTATACCATGATGACCTTTGGCCTAAAGAATGTAGGAGAAACCTATCAAAGAGCTATGATGTATATCATTAGTGATTACATGCTAAGTTTGCTTAACAATTACATAGATGATGTAGTTACTAAGTCCAAAGTATTCAACCTTGATCTTATACTTAAATGATGCCTTAAGTGTGAGCTTAGCCTTAATCCCAAGATGTATGTCTTTGGTATCAAAACCAATAATATACTTAGCTTTGTAGTATCTAAAGTAGAGACACGTGTCAATCTTGATAAGGTTAAAGCCATATCCAACTTGGCAATGCCAACTAACCTTAAGGAGATTTTGGGACTACAAGGTATATTACAATTTATCCATAGGTTTATCTCTAGGATCATGGATAAGTTACAATCCTTGCAACACTTGCTTAAGAAATGAGTTTACTATTGGTGGATGGCTCAATGCCAAGAAGCCTTTGAACACCTTAAGTAAGATTTGGCACAACTATCGATAGTCTATTCATGTTAAAAGAATCAAGCCTTTTACATCTACCTTACTATATCTAATGCATCCATTTCCTCCCTTCTTTGTCAAAAGTGAGATGATGGAGTAGGATTGCTAGTATACTACCTTAACCATGCACTAGTTGTTCACAAGACATGATATACCGAAGTGGAGAAGTATTTTATAGCACTAGTCTTCTCATTGAAGAAGTGGAGACACTACCTCTTTGGAAGCTAGGTCAATTTCATATGTAAAGATAGCATGCTTAGATCCATAACAAAAAACATCTATGAGATTGGTCAAATATCCTGTTGGAAAGCCATAACATTGGAGTTTAATGTTCATTATGTTTCTTAAGCCTCAATGAAGGGTTAAGCTATATCCATACAACTTACTATTTCACCAATAGAAGACCATGCAACCATAGATCTAGAATTCCCTAATGTACACATCAACATTGTTAGCAAAGTGCTTGAGGACTACAAGGTGCTCATGCACTTTGATGGAGCTTCAACTACCCATGGGGCTAGTGCTACTACCATCATAACATTCCCATCTAGTGAAATCAAACCCTTCACTTATTGCATTGAATTCCCATGTATCAACAATATAGTAGAGTATGATAGTTTGATCAGAGGGATGATGGTAGCTCGTGACCAAGGAATAAAATTCTTAATGATTAATGGTGACTTACTTGTTGCTCAACCTAACTATGGACCATGCCATTCACATCACATAGAGCACTAAGGATATCTTTGTGGTTGTAGTTCATACTACTCCTATGAAGGAGTGGTATGATGATATCAAGTTTTACCTTATGCATGGTGAACCTTCACAAGGCCTAACAACTACTCAAAAGGATGTTGTACATAAACAATTAAAATAGTATGTCATAGTAGTCAATAACACATTATGTTAATGGTCCTACAATGGCATATTGTTAGTGTGCTTAGGAAAGGCTGAAGTGCAAAAGGTCCTAGAGCAAGTTCACAATGGTGTATGTGGGGGACATATAGGACTAGAGCCATGGCTACCAAGATCATATGATTAGGCTATTATTGGCCATATATGGAAAGTGACTACCTACAAAAGATTAAAACTTGTAACCTTATACACATACCACAAACTGTGTTAATGGCATAGTAACCTTATACACATACCACAAACTGAGTTACACACTACTCAGATCACTTGGCCATTTTAATGGTGGGCATTGGATATCATCAGACCCATAACACCTAAGTCTTTCATAGGGCATAACTTTATCATCACTACAACTAAATACCTCACAAAGTGGTTTGAAGCTATCCCCCTAAGAAGGAAAACATTTGAACAAGTTTTTAGATTTATACTAGATAACATAGTAGCCCATTTTGGTATACCTATGATCATAGTCACAAACAATGGACCATAGTTTAGCAGACAAGAAATGAAACTTTTGCCACAAACTAGGCATTAAGCACTCTTTCTCATTGTCATATTTTCCTTAAGCCAATGGACAAGCTAAAGTAAGTAATATGGCTGTCATCAACTTACTCAAGAAGATGTTGAACAACAATAAATGCAAGTGGCATGAGTGGCTTCTCAATGTGCTTTGGGCCTATAGAACAACCTATTGTACTACGACCAGTGTATCCTCAATTTGCCTAGTTTATGATTTTGAACCTATTTTACCTCTTGAAGTGCAAGTGCCATCACTATGAGTAGCCTTGTTGAACTTCATCAACAATGAACAAAATAAGAAGCTATGCACCATAGGCATGGACTCGATGGAGGAGCAATAGGTGCAAACACTTGCTCACATAGAGCAATGCCAGGAGAGGTAGAAATAACATCACCATAATCTAAATAAGAACAAGATCAAGGAAGAAGACCTAGTCCTCAAAGCTATCCATGAGCACGTGAACAAATTCTTAGCCAACTAGAAAGGACCTTTCTCAATCACTAAGGCATACAACAATGGAGCCTTCAGGATAGTGGATATGGATGGGAAAAAGCTAACTAATCTAGTTAATCATTTGTATCTAAAGCCCCACTATAGGTAGTTGTTGATGACCGTTTGGGACGCGACTGCCAACAAGTGTCCTCGAACAAGATTTAGGTGCTTGCTGGTCTCTGGCAACACCAAGGCCTAAATACCTCCAAATAGACTCAGTAGTTAATGTGAGTATGTGTGTGTGCTGTTGTGGTGTGCTGTTGTGAAAAATGAAATGATTGGGTTTTGTGTAAAACTATAAATGACTTATCTTAAAGAGATTTAGCCAACTTTGCAAAGTATTGTGAGTCGTTGAGAGTTCCTATTTTGTTTAATTTCCTAGTCCATGCGGTCCTTATAATACCTACTTGAAACAAATAAAGGTTTGCAAAAAAATTTAAGCACAACTCTGCAAATCTACTTCTAATTTTCCCAAGAGAAAGAGATAGTTCCACAAGAAAACTAGAAATAGAGCGAGATTCAATGGAAATAGAAAGAAGAGAAAAAGAAAGCATACTTATGTAAATATCTTAAATGTTTAAACAAGGTAAAATGATACGAGTAAAAACTTCGCAATAAAGCTATCCCAAATTCAATAACTACGAATTTTTCAAACTTTCAAAGCTCAAATAAGCAATTTCTTCAAGACAATCCTGCTATGCTACCAAAAAAATTGCTACATATACTATCACGTACGAAACTCTATTTTGGCTAGATAATGGATGTCAACAATTGCATTCAACAGAACCTTCAAAATACTTGACAATTTTTGATTGAAATACCATGGAGATTCACTTTAAAGATAAAAGAAGCTATTCTAGTCCTATCAAAATGCCAAAGATTTCCTGAACCCTCTTAACTATTGAATCGTTCAACGGCTTGACTACATGCAGAGGCTCTCTTACAACAATCTCAATAGCGGTTCTTATACATTGCACAATAATAAAATTCACTGCTAAAATTCTCTTAAGGCTTTCAAACACAAGCTCTTCTATGGAAAAATTTTAATAGAAATTTTCTATCATGCAACAAGAACAATAAGAGCAATCTAAAAATCTCAAAATTACTTGCCAAGCATGATACTATCTAAACCACTAGCTAAACAATTTAAACAAAATAAAAAATAAACATAACTCACAGGACTATGACAAAGAGGCTAAAATGTTTTCTTT
>MNCI01000527.1:197936-227915 GCA_015680685.1 Gnetum montanum | reverse complement strand
AATATACAGAGGCTAGGATGCTGGAACCCAGCAACTTGTTCATGTTGAATCCTCCAATGGCTTTGCTAATGTCTCTGTAAGAGAATCGATTTCCGTAGTTCTTCTTCCAGTTGTCAAATTCACAATTTAACCCACCTCTATCCTCTATTCCAACAAGCATTTCAAGGGAGCAACCAAAGTGAATACAACGTCGGATTAAGCTTTCAAACATAAAATATCTTCTTCTTTATTGCATTCATCCACCCCAGGTATAGGAATATTGGAGAGGCAACGCTCAAGCAAGATACATGCACATTTTAGATTTCCTATACAAAATCTAAGCCTGGTAGAGTAACCATAAATGTAGTAATCATAGACTAGTCCATGTCAGGGGAAAATTTAGGTATGAAGTTAATAAGCCCATTGTAGGAAGAATAAGCACATCAATTGCAAGGTCACAAATTTGACCACCTACTTCCCAAACTTCCTCTTTGAAGAAAAATCAAACCTTGGCTACAACATCCCCTAAGTTTTCAAGCGGCTCCAGGATCCATTCATGTCAAGGTCGAGGTTGAGGAGGGGGCTTTATTTCTTCACTGTATCCAAAGCAATCGACTCAGATCAAGAAGCTTTTGGATAATTTCCTTGCAGAATTTGTGTGGTCGCAGATAGTAGTATATAAATCTCTAGTAGCTAGGCTAGACCAATAACCCAAGTTAGGAGATGTAATCAGGTGGGACGCTACTGGACTGAATAGCACAAGCAAACGTCTCAATCCACATGCATTTCTCAATTTTTAAGGCTTTGTTTTCTTGTGATTATCATCATTGTGTATTTGTTGATCCCGAGGTATTTAGCATGGGTAGTGTTGACAGGTTGAATGGAAACACTTCTGGCAACATTCTTGTTAACTTGTTGGAGGATAGATCTAGAACATTTAAGCTAGAGCAATTTGAAAGAGAAGATAAATTACAAGAAGATTGGACATTACACTGAAAACAATCAGTGGCAACCTTCCAAACTATAGAGGAATGACTCCCGTCAACCGATTTTCATCAAATACAAATTTACGAAGATTACTGCAGTTCCCTAAAGATGGAGGAATGTTGCCCATCAGGTTGTTTCCCCACAAGTAGAGCATAGATAGGTTTTCCAGTGTGCCTAGCTGAGAAGGAACATAGCCTGGTATAACTTCTTGAAAACTTGCTGGCATTATAGTACCCCATTTGGAAGATTCAAAGATGCAATTTTGGAAATTGGCCATAACCCTTTTGTCAAGATCGTTAGACTAAACTCAATGTAAGAGACTGTACTAGAATTTTCATTGTAACAATATTCCTCAAATTCCTTTTTATTATCCTTTCACAAATTCAAATCATTTATCATTCTTTCTGTTTTTCTTCTAAAATCATTTTTGTTCATAACCTATTCTATGAAATGGCCAAAATGTGCCAACAGTAGCCTATGTAGACTAATAATTAACATTAACAACCAATAACAAGTGAGCCTACATGAACTCTCTTTACATAATAGATGAACTATGCAAATTTGTAATACTAGTAACCTTTGGTAGCCTTGTTTATCAATCATTCTATATGACCTTATGCATTGTATTATAACAACATGACTTTTTGGTATTATTCTCTTGTTCTCTTGGAGTTGTACTTGCAGGATGAAGCTTGAAGTAATCATGGAGGTGCAACTCATTATGGTAGTAAGTCATCATGTGACCTTTATGCAAAAGATTTGGTGACTTTGTCCTACAGTACCAATAGTGCTTGTTTCACATCATTCCCATGACTACTTCTTGAACCCAACCCCATAGCCTAGCTTGATTATAATCTTTCTCACCCTAAGTAATAGTGTTGATCAATGTTTGACACTTATGTATTATATGACATCCCTTGATCATGCTCCACCTACAAGTTTGTTGAATGTAACACATCTCATTCAATAGGAAAATCAAATCAAAATCTACCTTGGTAATGAAACCCAATGAAGGTTTCAACCTAAAAAAAAAGAATAGAAGCAAATTACCAAGAAGTTAAATTATCAATGAAGCCTAAAAGGATAAACCAATGGCTTCAAACATGCAAAGGGAGGAGCCTACTAGCCAAAGAAAGCTTAGAGTAAGATGTTGGTTTCTCAAATGCATTGCTAAGTGACCAACACTTCAAAAGATGAAGTACCAAGACCACATTGATTAAACAAAGTATCATTGCCATGAATGTAACCATGATGTCAACAATTAAGATTCATAACCATTTCCTTGTTTCCAAACACTACCTTTACCTTCTATTACCTCATTATAATCTTATCCCATCATCATAAGCACTCTTTGACATGGTTCAACACTACTGAATTGAGCACAAAGAGGGAACGTTAGTGATGGACCTACAATGGTGTTTTGTATTCTTTGTCAATGTCTCTTAGGTTAATCCTCCAAACATCAACAAAAAGGGGCCAATGAAACACGACTAAAAATTCATGTTGCCAAATTATAACCTTCATTTTTGAATTTGAGGCATGATCTTATTGTAAATGTAAGATTTTTAGTCCACGAGCTACAATCTTACATACTTTGGTTTTTGGGGGCTGAAAAATGCCTCAAAAGTGATTATTTTCTCATTTCCCAAGTGGAAAAAGGAACTTCATGTCTATATATGGAGTTGGAAAGGTTGAAAATGCCTTGGGAATGACCAAAATTGGCATTTCCATGGGTTTTCATAGGGGTATAGCCTCAACTACGTTGGAACCATCCACCCCCTAGTGTAGATGGAATAGATGGGATTTTTCATTTCCAATCCAATGTAGTCATCACCAAAACCCAACAAAGATGTAGAGTTGAAACTATTGGGATTTCCCATTTTGGAATTAGTGATATTTTCCATTTCCATGTTTCCAATAGTGGGTAGTGTAGTCATCCCAAGTCTTCAACAGTTGCAGTATGGCTAGCATAGACATCAAGTTCACCAGCAATTCCATCAATTTCAGTAGTTTCTTCAATTCTATCATTTTGATAGTTTCCCATAGTTTCCAATAATTTCCATATTTTTCAATAATTTTAGTGTAGTCCACCAAAGCTAGCATAGTTTGGATGGTGTTAGTGTAGTCATAAAAGTCTGTTTACTATTTATAGTGAATGGATGGGCTTTGGTGTCTACGGTGTATTTCAAACATACTATAAATGGCATCTACACTAAAACTTGTAACTATTACCACATGAAAATTAACATCAATCTATTAGTAATCATGACAGTGATGTGTAGGCCCCAAAAATAACAATTCCATTACCTATATAAACCCAACATAAACACCTTGTTCTAGTTCTCAACTTTTAGCATTTTCTATACCATAAAAGCATTTTGTAACCTAGAAAGCCTTGCAACCCCTTTGAGCAAAAATTAGTATCTACACTTGCCACAATTACTCCCACATAATTCCATTACACCAAAGGTGGAACAACAATCCATTATCACAATTGCTGATCCCAGCAAAAACCATTGCAGAGTTGCTAGAAACTAGAGTTAGGAAGAATCCAGCTCGTGGAGCTAACATAGAATACAACTTGGAAGCTCCAATAGACTTTGAAATTCTTCAAGAAACTTCTTATGTACTTAGCATAAAATTTTTACATTTTTTGAACTTGCTACTTTATTTTCTATTTTAATAAAGTCATAGTTCATTATTTTGTAGACTTGAATTCATGTTTCCATTTCTATGTCTTTTTCCATTTTAGATCTAGAATTCCATTTCTATTTATGTTTATGTTTCTATTTATGTTTGATGAGTGGCAAGGTACCCCTACACTCAACCATACGAATACGAGCGTTTTCACACACGATCCGGTCGAACTCCACAGACAGACTAGTTGTGGCACCTAGATAGTTATCCGTAGGTTGCAGTTCGTTGTCTTCCCACTTGGACTAGTATTATATTTTTCACATATGGTTTAGTCCAAAGTGAGGTGTATGATGGGTTTCTACTCTAATGCTACTCCTGAAGACAATGGAAGGTAATATTAACTAAGCTAGGAGGGAAAGGGTAGGAAAATCTAATCTAGCCTAAGTGCGATGAGTAGCCATTCCTTGATCATCTGTATACATCTTGGACTTCGTCCATGACTATCACTAGGATTACCAAGCGCAGATCCTAGGTATGCCACTGGGTTACCAAGTAGTCACACTTAAATGCTCGTAATCGAGTCGTACTCATTCCACGTTACTAGGAGTTTAAGGGTGAGAGAAACTAATTAGGAAAGTAGTAAATAATAATTAAATAAATAACAATTAATTAAATAAATAACAAAGTGAATGCTGCAATGATGAAGTAATCTTGATCTTTATTACTGGTCATGTACGTGTCCAAGTACGTCACACTCGAATAAAGGATGCCATACAATTACATTCACCACACTGCAGGCAAACACTGAAAAATAATCTATCTCTGGAAGGGGAAAACTACTAGAGCTTTGCTAAGGAACTAAACTAGATGCCTAAAACTAGGAAAGCCACCTCTTATTTATAGACATTGAGGCAGGCCATGATATCGCATACGCGATATCGCGGCTACAATATCATGGCGGCCATGATATCACAGCATTGTGATATTGCGGCCACTGCGACAACAGGGCTATGATATCACAGCTACGATATCACAGCCAGCAAATTCATGACTCATCATACCCCCACGACTAAATGAAAACTCGTCCTCGAGTTATAGTGATTACACGGTGGATAGGTATGGGATTATTGATGGAAAAACAAATGGGACAATGCTGCAGTGTGGGAAGAAAACACAACACACAAATACTACAACTACAAAAATTTGGAACTCATGTAGTTCTTGGTGGTGGTGGCTCCTCCATTGGTGTCTTTCCCTTTTCTTGTGCTCTAGGTCTTAGAATTTGATGGCTTCAAAGTATGGCCTGGAGTTTCTCCTCTTGTAAGGCCATGAGTGCCTTGGCATGCACATAAGTTTGTGCTTGTGCCATAGAGGCAGCCCAGTCAACCTTCTCTTTTTCTTCTGCCACCCTTTTATGTTCTGAAGGTGTCCAGCTGGTTCTGAGCAACCTTTGGCCCTGTATTCGGAAGGTCTAATACTTTCAAAATGGCTTGAATAGAGAAATCAATAGTCACACCACAAATGTTAACCATGGTGCCTTCTTCTTCATTGTGCTAAAATTGGTACGTTTCCCCTAAGTACTAGGCACCACTTTCAAAGAGGGTATCTCCTGCTTCTACCTGCCCAGACCATATGGTAGGAGGATCTTCTTGATGAATACTAAATGATTGTTCCTCCTGTTCTGCATGTTTTTTGGTAGGATCTTGTCTTCCACCTCTTTGAGATCGTTCGATCGCACCTTGAGTAGGACCTTTCTATTGTCTACGTTTCGGGGCCATCTGCAATCACACGGGACCAATTTTTAGTAAGGTTGTTACCAAAGTTAGGTTATACCTTACTACTTGCCATAATAGATTTACTTTATTTCCATGTGATGTTAATTATTGGAAGAACATGTCCCCGAAAAATTATAATGTTGAGTCCTCTTTGCTTAGGTGGTTTTCCAATTTAATTTTATGGTATAGCTAAGGGGATGAAATTGTTTTTGACACATTTTATTCTTTATTTTATAACTAATTACCCTTAATAATTTCCTCTGGGTGATGAGGAATTTCAAAAAATTTATGCACTATTCGACGTGTGCCCCTCCCCCACGACTGAGCTGAACACTCTGGGTTCAAGTAGGTTCAAATGGAATGAAAGTCGGAGTACCAGTAAGCGAGTTATGGATATGAAAGCAAGGGACATTCAATCGTGTGTCGTAGAGAGGACTTGAAAAACTTCCCCTGAATGAAAAATTGCAAATGATGTTGATTAGCACAAGGGGATCATGTATATATATTTTTATTGAAGTTAGGGCACTTAGAGAATGTACCAAATTTTTAATATTTATTTGAAATTAAATAATGTAAACTAAAGACATCTGAATGATTGTTAAAGGGTTCAAGGGTAATTCAACTAGTTCTGAAGGCACGAAAATTATGATGGTATGGAATTTATTAATAAGGACCTCGGATGGTAGAGAAAAAGGCTATGTGATGATTCATAGAAATGTTGAATTGGAGGGATAGTAATAAGGGAAATAATATCATGAACAATACACTAAGGATAATAAATGGTGTGTGTGAGCTATGTCATAAGTGAAGATTACCAAAGATTACACAAGTGGATCCTCCCCAAAGTAGGTTCCAACCTATAATGCCCTTGTGTAACCACACTTAAAGTGTCCGTGGACACTAGAAAGGTTAAATGTAATCCGCACTAACTCCACAAAACACACACATGTAAATATCACCGAAATGAGATGAAGATTCTATGCTACACGGGATACGAGCTACAATTACACGAATAGTGAGATGAGATGAAGTATAGAAGGGAGCATAGAGATCAGGACATAAGGTAACTGACCTAGGGCACAATGAATCCTACGTGAAAAGCATGATTAACATGTCATTAACCTGTCATTCCAAGATCAAGACCAAGTCCATCCTTCTAATCAATGAAATCACATTGTTTCATCCCATGATGAACAACTATGAGAGTACCATAACAACAAGGCATACGATCACTTGCCATTTCGTCCAAGGGAGGAGTGATTTTTGTTTTGTGGCACTTTTCTTTTTTTTTTCTTTTTGAATATTGAATCCAAAGAAGTCGCCAACCTTCAATCATGGGTGCATGTCTTTCCAGTGGAACCTCCTAGAATAGCATTTGATTTTTGAGTGCCCTTTTGATTACTCTTACTTCCATTTTTCATTAGATCTATAAGGATCTTAGTACAACCACGTTGCATGATAACTCCCATAGGCATCACCAAAGAGAATCTGCAAGTCCCCTTGATGTCACACTCTAATCATTCCCTCTTGGTCCATCCTTCTTCATTCTAGGTACAATGAATACAAAATTAATTTTAAGTTTTAAGAATGTCAAGAATATCATTGTACCCTCGAACAGAACCTCTTTATTTGTAGAATGGATGAGTGGGTGTAATGGGCTCACTGTTGAAATAATTGCTCACTCATGACTTAATAACATAGAACACACCTCAACCAACAATCCACATGAGTATTTTATTCATAGATGAGATTACTTACAAAAACGTAAAAAGAAAAAAACAGAAAAAGATAAAACAAAAAGTTGAAAAATGAAAAACTGGAAAACAAAATTTGAAAAATTAAAGAAAATAAAAAGTGGTTATTAATCCTTCTTATTATTAGAATGGGGGATATCCCTCATAGCTAAATGGTTGAGGACAACACAGATTAATAACTAACGACTGGGATCCTTGCATCTTGAAAATCTTGGGGCTCGGTCATACTTACCTCATCGAGTTTCACACACTTTATTATAATGAGCATAGTGGGGAAATTTGTATAATGTAGTTCCTGGATAATGAGTTGACCTACTATGATATTTGGGACCGTTAGATGGTATGCAAGGATTGGGATGATGCCTCCCATGGCTATGTTCATTGGGTCGTATGGTTGTTAGAGTGTTAGATGGTGGCCCTGATGAAGTTACATGAAGCGTTGGGTTCATAGGTAAAGGTGCACCATAGTGTGGGACTTGTGCTGAGTTGGAAGGTGCAATGGCCTAGGAATTGTGTTGTCCCTTCTTATGGCCATGTTTAAAGAAGGGCGCTTTTGATGTTGTTGAGGCTTCTCACTGCTGTTGGGAGTGGTAGCACAAGTGATGTTCATGGGTTGTTGTTGTGGTGCAGGTACCTTAGGAATAGTTGGTGGCACTGTGGAAGGAGGAAAAGAATGAGAATGTTGAAATTTA
The DNA here is from genome assembly GCA_015680685.1 of Gnetum montanum. Classification (NCBI taxonomy): domain Eukaryota; kingdom Viridiplantae; phylum Streptophyta; class Gnetopsida; order Gnetales; family Gnetaceae; genus Gnetum; species Gnetum montanum. The sequence continues at coordinate 220,091 of MNCI01000527.1, read as the reverse complement.
GGAGGAGTATAAGGTGCATAAGATGGTGGTTTTGTTGGAGGCATGGGTTAATAGTATTGAGGAGACTGGTATTGTGGTGAGATAAAGTATGTTGGCCAAGTTGGAGAAACAGGATGTTGAACTTGATAAGCGTTTGGGTTCAGATAATATAAAGGATGCCTCCAATCTGAGGGTGGTCTCCCACACGACTAGGATTGTTGGCACTATGATCGAACACAGTACCTCTGTACGAACTCTGGATGTAACATGTTTCCCCAATGCTCATGTAGATGTAACAATATTGGGCATTGGCCTTTGGGGTGATTGTACAGGCATATGTTGCATTCATATGTAGGATTGGCAATTGAGCACTTATTCCCTTCATTCTTTTTTTCCGAATGTCTAATGTTTTGTCCTGCTTCTTGGGTTTTCAAACTTTATCTCCAATGGTGTTGATAAATTCTCCACACTTTTGATACATCCATTCCAATATCTTATTGATCTTTTCCTTAGCTTCTTCTAATGTTTGTTGTATTGGCAAAGATGATGTTTCCACCTTGAGATTGGTTGATTTCTCCTTTGTATGATCATGGACCCTTGTTAAGTTGAAATTTTTGTCCCGTTGATGTTTTTCAACACTCTCCCATCTAGTCATTTCTCCTTCTTCTTTTGCTACCCACTTAACAAGCTCTTGGACTTGATGGGTTTGTAGTTTGTATAATTGACCTTGGGCGTACATTCCTAGGGTCTCTCNGATCTATACCATACTTTTGCTTGGCCAACGAGTGTCATAGGAAAGAGCTTAATTTTTTGCCAACCGTTATCAATGTTGTTCCATGCATAGGCATCATAGAAGGCTTGTAAATGTTGATGCAGATCTAAGTCATAGCCTCCTGAAAAAGTAGGGAAGTTGTTTAAATCGAGCCTGGGTAGACGGCTCTCTTTACGATGCCTACGTGAGATTCGAACAACCCCTTGTATTTGCATTAAGCTTGTAGTGGCCAATGTGGGTTCATCTTCATCGGGTAAGTTAGGCTTTCGTGTATTGGGATGATGTTGTTTTCGTTGATGCTTATAAGAAACTCCCACTTCAGGTTGTATACTCCAATCTTCATCGTCAGAGAGTTCGTTGGTTCTCTAATGAACTTCATCACTAAGTGTGGCATTATTATAATCTTGTAGAAGAGGCATTGTTGTGAAACTGTGTGTGAATTTAGATGTGACTTTTTTTAAGTATTTTTTTTTCTAAAAGATATATCGTTAAGTCCTTTACAGTGACCTTGTATGATATAACTAATCTAGATAACTAGCACCATCCCCGACAACGATGACTATGATGAGTGGCGAGGTACCCCTACACTAAACCATACAAATACGAGCATTTTCACATGTGATTTGGTTGAACTCCGCAGACGAACTAGTTGTGGCACCTAGACAGTTATCCTTAGGTCACAGTTCGCTATCTTCCCACCTGGACTAGTGTAACGACGGAAAATGTCGGTAGCTAAATGATGGCTGTGATCTGTTGGGTTGGAGGGGGTGGCAGCGACAAAGTTTGTGCCAAATTTTTCACCAGGCGAGTTGTAGATATGGCATGGGGTTGGATCTGAGGGATGAAATGGGGCATGGTGGATGCTAGGACCACCGATGGAATGCTGATTATACGTGGTGACGAGACTGCCCCCATGCTATTTTGGGGTATTTGCACTTGTAGCCCAGATGGCTGCGTAGTGGCTTGCGGGATGACAGGAATGTGGGTTTGTGTGGTCATGGCGGGATTAAGATGGGCGGCTTCTCCGTTGAGAGGGAATAAGGGATTGATGTAGGTATGGGAACTAAGAGTGTGATATGAATGTTCAGATTGGGCTGCAAATTCATCATCTTCTTCCTCCCCGTTCTAGGGTTCCAACATAGCCCGTGTAGCCTGGCTTCTGGCCATGACCAACTGTGTTATGATTTCATGATGATGTTCTATCAAAGGAATGATGTCATAGGCGGTAGGGGTAAAATCCTGACGCCCTCGGTGGATCAGCTCAAAGTTTCTTTTTGCTTTGATCTCGGCTTGGCTGAGAGCAAGCTTTGCCTGGATCTTGACGCAGATGAAGTTATACTCCTCAGGTATCACGACGGTGAAAATAGGATCTTTACCCTGTAACCTCAATGAACGATGCGATGGTCCTTGAGGTCCTATAACACTAGAGGCTGGTCCAGTGGCGGCGATGGGGTTCACAGATGTGGCACCCGAGTCTGTAGTAATCATTGCGGTTGTGGTTGTGTATGCAGAATCCATTGGTCAAGTAGATTAATAGCAACAAATGACTGGATTTAAAAGGCGATGGACAAAGAAGATCGTAATTAGGCTTTCTACCCTGTAGGATTCCAGAGGAATCGTTACTGTGATCGATCTACACTGCACGATGTTTCATAAACTTCCCTAGAGGTATTACATTCACGTTTTGGAGACGTGGGTATAGATCGCTAACAGGGTTACCCATAAAAATACGAATCGAAACCTTCGCCCTCCTTCTAGCACCAGAAAACTGTAACGACGGAAAATGTTGGTAGCTGGAATACCAAACAAAATCCGTGTACACAGTCTTAACCACGGATCCGTGCGAGGGCTGTGCTGGAGAAAACAAATCCGTAGTGCCATGAACAGTCTTGTTGATCAAATAGGGACTTACTAAATCAGTAAATCGATGATGATTATAGGTTTTTCGTGGAACGATTTGATTCGATAAATCGTGAAAGGAGAGGAAAACAAAGTAGATAACTTGCAATAATGACAACGTTAACATGACAAACGAAATCGGATTTAAGAGAAATGCATGATTTCAAGATCTATACTTTGACTTGAAGGAACAATTATTTTGTATATAAAGTTACAATGGGAAGACTCCAATTATCTTGTGCGAAACAGACACAAAATAATAAGAAAAATGTTTAACAAGGAGTGCAAAATGGAGCTTGGTCTACCTTGTAAGCCAAAGACGGAGTGCAAGGAAGGTCAAGCTCAGATGTCTATCAACCAACTGTTTCTAATCAATAGATCTTGTCAATCGCACCAGATGATCTCTCGATCTCTGATCTATCTTCTTTGCTTTGGGTAGTCTCTGCTCAAACTGCCAAGGATCACCGATGGGAGAACTGTATTTTTGCCAAAAGGTATGATCGCTCTTGTTGCCAATGCTCGAAGAATGTCTCTATTGTTTCTGCTCAAAGATGATAACTGCCAAAGGTTGAAGATGCTAACTGCTACTTTTTTTTTCCAAAAGTTCCACCTCTTTCTTCGCCAACTAAGGTATTTATAATTTTGACAACATGCAGAAAAGGCACGGCCTTGATGACACGTGTCGAACTTTTCGGATACCGTTGACCTGATGAACTGGCTATGTCGCGTCACACTGTTAATACTTTTGCCGAAGCTGCTTCATGATTACGCACCATACGCTTATCAGCGTATTGCGCATATGGATGGCAAGTGCATAACTGCTTTAGCCGATTTTATGTTGTGTTAAACTTGTTTATGCTATGTCGTGTGGTAGAGCGTAACAAAGCATGGAAATAGTGAGTCAAGCTGTTTTACGCTCATCTACGCAGCAAAGCGTAGTGCAACGTAAAAATGATCAACTCAACGATAAATTACGCTGATGTGTGCTGCGTAGCGTAACGAGCGTAAGGCGATCAATCTGCAAAAAAGAAAGGAGCCTAATCTGTCACGCTTCCTTTGGACTTTTCCTTTGACCTTTTTCAAGCTCATTACGCTGCCTTGTGTAACAGAGCGTAAATCCGACCCTGGACAAAATACTTAGTAGGATATGCGAGAAGTTGCATATTACGCTGCTTAGGCCTTAATCTTCACCAAATCTGCTGAAGTAAGTCACCTTCTGATGTCAGACTATGTTAAGCAGAATTACGCTAAGCGTTATTACGCTCCGTTGCGTAATGTAGCATAAAGACAGAAAACATAGTAAAATTGAAATCTGTAGGGAACTTGGAGACTTGATGCCGGGCGCCGTTTCGCCTTTCTTTGCCTTGTTCTACCTTCTAGAATTCTATCACGAACTTTTGCCTGAATCGTGAATCTTCACCTGAGGCCGATTCACAATTTCCATGGTGTTTCAACTAGTATTATATTTTTCATGTATGGTTTAGTCCAAAGTGAGGTGTATGATGGGTTTCTACTCTAATGCTACTCCTGAAGATAATGGAAGGTAATATTAATTAAGCTAGGAGGGAAAGGGTAGGAAAATCTAATCTAGCCTAAGTGCGATGAGCAGCCGTTCCTTGATCATCCGTACACATCTTGGACTTTGTGCACAACTACCACTAGGATTACCAAGTGCAGATCCTAGGTACGCCACTGGGTTACCAAGTAGTCACACTTAAGTGCTCGTAATCACGTCGTACTCATTCCACGTTACTAGGAGTTTAAGGGTGAGAAAAACTAATTAGGAAAGCAGTAAATAACAATTAAATAAATAACAAAGTGAATGCTGCAATGATGAAGTAATCTCGATCTTTATTGTTGGTCATGTGCGTGTCCAAGTACGTCACACTCAAATAAAGGATTTCGTACAATTACATTTACCACACTACGGGTAGACATTGGAAAAGAATCTATCTCTGGAAGGGGAAAACTGCCAGAGCTTTGCTAAGGAATTAAACTAGATGCCTAAAACTGGGAAAGCCGCCTCTTATTTATAGACATTGAGGCAGGTCACGATATCGCGGCCACTGCAACAACAGGGCTGCGATATCACAGCCAGCAAATTCATGACTCATCAATGTTTATGTATTCATTTTCATTTACTTTTCTCTTTACCTTTCCATTTACATGGCCATTTTACACTTCTGTAAGTCCCTGGATGATTGGCTAGACCGTCCAGGGTGCCTTGAATCCCATTTTCCAAAGGCTTTTGGGATTCAAGGCTAAAACTATTCCAGTGCTTGGGGTTTTCTTATTTCCATTCCAACAAATGAATTTTCTAGGTTAAATAGAAAAAGATTTTAAAGACTTTGTTTTTTAATTTATAAGATAATCAAAGATAATAAAACATCTATTGGTTTTTTAGAGTAGAAGACAACAATTGTTTTGTTTTCATTATATAATAGGAGTTTATTTTAATAAAATAGAAGAAATTTTTACCTTTAGGGAAATTGTAATGTTATTTTGGCCCAAATCCACACACACACACACAATTTTTAGGATTATTTTATCATTGGAGCTATATTCTATTATTTTTAGTAAACTTGAAACTACTTATCATATATATATCCAAGCCATTTGTTGGAAAATTTATATCATGCAATCATTAGCATAATTTTTGAAAGAATTTTACTATTTCAGCATCAATTCATTAATCTTTTATATATTCATCAACATCATTCATCATTATTTATTTGATCTTGGAAGTTGAATAATCAAAATTGGGATCATTCACTATTTCAGTCATGTCTCAATCATTTCATAATGTTTTTCATTGATTCTAGATTTATTTCAAATCTAGAATAGGTGGGTACATGTAGATAAAATTTTATCTCAATATCTAATTACAATTTGGGAGAAATTAGCTCTGCAACTTGATAGCTTTTTTAAGTTCTAAAATTTTGCTAGAATAAATGATAGTCAATTATTAGATTATTTTTCTCTTATCTCATAATAATTTTTTGTGATATTAAATTATTTTAAAATTTAATATTTGTGGAAATATTTAGTTAAAATTTTAGCATTATAAACCTATCAATTACACTGCTAGAATTGTTATAATTTTTGATAGATTAGAAAGAACATAATATAACCTCAACCTATTAATATCTTTTGTAGTACTTCTTTTTCTCAAAAATAAAAATGTTTGTAATATTTTCAAGAATATAAATTTTATTATCTGATTTTTTGTGAAGTCAAGATAACAAAGAAATCTTTTTACAACCTGAAATTCCTTTAGTTGGTATTGAAGTTTGAGGTTCATCAACAAAAATAAACATAAAAGACATAGCTAGATGCTCTATCATCTTCGATGGCTTTCAAGATTTTATCCTATGGACAAGGATGATGAAAGGCCTCCTTGAACATAATGATTGTTTAGAAATATTTTAAATAAGTTTTGAATTCATTCATGATTTTAAAGTTTTCACCAAACTACAAATTAAAGAATATGAAACAAAGAATAAGAATAACAATTTGGCTCTCATGATGTGATTTGCTAGGATCTCACATGTTATTTTTGATAGATATAGTCTTCATACTATTTCCAAAGAATTATGGGATAATCTCCAATTAGAATATAAAGAAAGCTTGGAAAATTGACAAATGAAACTACTAATATACAAAAAAAAAATTAATACCTCAGAAATTAGAAGAAATGAAATTGTCAAAAACTTCTTTATTAGAATGTATGATATCTTATAAAAACATATATGAATATGATTGTGGATATATCAATAGGAAAAATGTTTAAAAAGTTGTTCAAGCTATCTACATAGATCCAAAATTGAAAATATAATAGAAAACATTACTCTTTTAAAAGACTTCAACATGCTTAGTATCAATGAATTAGTTGCTTAGGTTAAAAACCTACAAATTATGAAGAATAAAAAATAATCTAGTGAAGATTATCAAGCCTACATAACTAACCAAAGAGAAATAATTAGGCAAGGAAGATTCAAAGGAAGAGGAAGATTCAATTATTAGAATAGAGATCAAAAAACAAACATAGAATAAAATGGTGGTCAAAATACAGGAGGAAGAAAAAGAGGTTCAACTAGAGAAAGTGGTAGATGGAATCAATCTAGAAGACAAAGAAAAATATAGCATCAAGACTCAATACCATATTGTAATTTCTATAAATGAAAAGGCCACACCATTGACCAATGTTGGAGTAGAATCATTTTTGAAATAACACATGGATAAAATTCACAAGATACTCCTCATCATCTCAAAATCATACTTGAGAAGAAGAGCTATGTAATTATGTAGTCTTCAATTCATTTAAATAAATAAAGCAAGACTCTTGGATTGTAGACAATGGGTGATACAATCATATGACATCCTATAAAAATTACCTTCTATATTACAAGACAAACAACATTCTTAGCAACATCAAAATTAGAGATGAAAAATACTTAGTTATAGAAGGAATAGAATATTTTATAGTTAAATGCAACAATGGATAAAAAAGTTATCATTTTCAATATGTATTGTGTTCCTAATCTTTCCAACCCCTCATCTATGTTGGACAAGTCTTTAATGACAAAAATAGTATTAGTTTCATGAGCAATTTCTACATTATCAACAAGCCCAATGATGATGAAATCATGAAAATAAAAGCTTTGAATCATAGAATATATTTCCTTAAGTGCAACTATCTCAATGAAAAAGAAGACATCATAACCAATCATACTACTCAAGAAAAGCATGTCCTTATAACAAAAGCCAACTAAATCCCAAACAAAGATGAATTGAAGGAAAAGAATAATGAGAATTTGAACAAATCTAGACTTTGGCATGGAAGGCTTAGTCACACCTTCTATAACAAAATTGACAAAATGATCATACAAGACAAATCTACAAGAATAAATATTTCAAATATTCCTCATAATAAATGTGAGACTTATATACAATGAAAGAAAACCAATTCTCCTCACAACTCTTACATGATAAAGAAAGAAAAATCATTTGATCTTCTACACATGGAACTTGTTATGTTAATGCCCATTATTTTAATAGAAGAGGCAAATTATTTTATGGTCATAGTAGATGACTACTCAAGGTACACTTGGACTTACAATTTGAAGAAAAATAATAAATCCATTAAATCCTTTGACACTTTCCATAAACTAATTGAAAACTTCATGAATGTTAAGATTAAGATCATCAGATTGAACAAAGAGGTGAATTTATAAATACATAATTTGACAAGTTATGTAAAGGAAATTTTATCTTTCATCATACCACATGTGGATATAGCCCACAATTAAATAGAATAGTTGAAAGAAAAAATAAAAAATAAAAGATGTAATAAGGTGCTTACTAAATCATGTCTCACTCACTTATCAATATTGGATTATGGTCATTACAACTACGTGTTACATTTCTAATGGAATCATTATCAAAAACAATGAAGATAGATCTCCATATGAAGTTCTATATAACCAAATTTCTAACCTGAGTTATATAAGATTCTTTTCCTGTCATTACTATGTAAAGACCCTAAAATAATTCATTAACAAACTTGAAGGAAGAGGAAAGAAATGTATTTTTCTTGGTTATGTTTCTCACACCAATGGATATAGGTACTACAACCCAACAAATTAGAAATCGCATGTTTCAAGAGATGTTAAATTTTATGAGACAAAGTTTGGCATAAATAAGTTTTTTTCAAATAACAAGAGGAATCAAACACATTAAAATTCAAGATCTTGGGTTTAAAGAGATTATCTACACATTCAAGAGGTAGACACAAATTTTGAGAGAAGAATTACAAGATCTCATAATATTATAAATATGGCACATTTAGTAGTCTTAAGTAAACAAAACAATATTAATAAATCCATGAAATTAAAAGTCCAAAAATAATCCATAAATAAAGAGTATAATATCATTTGAAAAAAATAACACATAGGAATTATTGAACAAACCCAAAGGTATAAGGATTATTAATTGCAAGTGGCTATATAAAAAAAATTATAATAAGAAAGGATAAGTCATAACACATAATAAAAAACTTATGATAAGATGATTAAAAGAGAAGAAACACATTGACTATGAAGAAATATTTACACTAATGGCTAAATTTGAAATATCCAACTCATTCTCTCCATAGCAGCACATAAAGATCTAAAGGTTTAATAAATGGATGTCAACTCAACATTTCTAAACAAATACATTAAAGAAGAAATATACATCTACTAGCCTAAAGTTTATTTTTATCAAAAAGGAAAGAGAATAATGTATGCAAACTCAACAAAGCTCTATATGGCCTAAGGAAAACACCTAGGAATGAGATAAATTCATCATCTTATCACTATATGTAGATGAAATTATCTTTATTGCCACAAATAGAAGGCTAGCAAAAGATGACATCAAAACTAAATTTAAAATGAAGGACCTTGAAGAACTTAAATACTTCCTAAAAACTTAAGTGAGCTAAGATAAGGAGGGAATGAACCAAATATCCAAATTCCATCCTTAAAAAATTTAATCTAAAGAATGTAAGTCAATCAACACTTCTTTACCATATAGTTTAAAGATAACCAACAAAGATAATACTCCTTTCATAAATGAAATCATGTATAGAACCATGATTGAATCACTTTAGTATCTCTACCATACCAAACTAGTTTAGAATATGTAACATCATACTTATCTAGATTCATGCAAGAAACAAGACAATCATACATGCAAGCACTTGTGTATCTCCCTAAGTATGTAAAAGGAACTTACAACTTTTGGATTCAAATCAATAAAGAAGATGACAACCTTTATGCATATTCAAATGCTAATTGGGCAAGAGACAATGATGCTATAAAATCCACATCAAGAGCTCTTATTATGCATGAAAAAAATCCAATATACTATAAATCAAAGATGCAAAAATCTATGAACTTATCCACTTGTGAAGTTAAATTTATTGCCATGATTGAATGTTTCCAACACATATTCTAGCTAAATAAACTTCTCCCACACTTAAGATTTGAAGCTGATATTTCTAAAAATTTGTATTGTAATAATACAATAGTAATTCAACTATCCTAAAGTTATGTGCATCACATAAAGTCCAAACACATTGACATCAAGTACTATTTCATCAAGAAAGAAATGAAAGAAGGAACCATCAAACCCACTCACATTAGTTCAAAAGAACAACATGCTCACTTACTAACAAAAACTATTTTTTCTCACAAGATCAAGTACCTAAATGAATCTATAGGAATTCAAAACATGATAAGAAAAAATAAAGCAAAGATGAAGAATGAATATTACCTTCCAATCTAAGGTGGGATTATTAGTTTTTCAGGTAGAAAAAATATCTTTTTTATTTTTATTATATAACAAGATTTTATTTTAATAAAATATAGGAATCTTTTGGATTGATGAGTAGGTGTGATGTTATTTTGATCATAATCCATATATATATATATAATTTTTAGGGTTATTTTGTCACTAGGGCTATATTGTATTATTTTTAGTAAACTTGGCTCCACTTATCACATACATATCCAAGAAATCTCTTGGAACATTATATCATGCAAGCATACGCATAATTTTAAAAAGAATTTCACTGGTTCATCATCAATTCATCAATCTTTCATCAATTTATTAATTCATCAACATCATTAATCATTATTTACTCAATCTTGGAAGTTGAATAGTCAAAATTAGGGGCCTCTACTATTTCAATTATATCTAAGTTATTTCACAACATTTTTAGTGATTCTATATTTATTTAAAAGTTGTAATAGGTGGCTGCGTGAAGTTAAAACTTCATTCCAATATCTATTGTGATTTGAAAAAAAATTTCTTTGCAATTTGGCAGATTTTTAGTCCTAAAATTTTACCAGAAATGAATGATAGTTAATGATTTGATGATTTATTTCTCATCTCACAACTATTTTATGTGATCACAAAATTTGTTTGAAATCTAATATTCATAAAAAGATTCAATTAAAATTTTAGCATCATAAACTTAACAATTTTTGAATTATCATATCTCAAAGTTGCACAACCTCAACCCCTTCGTATCTTTTGTTATGCTTCTTTTTCTCAAACATAGAAAATTTCCTAATCTTTCCAAGAATACAAATTTTATTAGCTAATTTTTTGTGACTTCAAGATAACATAGAAATTCTTTTTCCGCTTGAATTTTCTTCAATATCTTTAATTTTATCTTCAACTTTAGCCTTTAAACTTGAGAATGCTACCTTTCATCTTCCTACTACCTCTATTAAATTATCTTTTAGAGTAAAATCCAAGGTAAAATTTCTTCTTTTTTGCTCTTTAATATTAATGACTCCAATATTTTCATTAAGGTATTTAGTCCTATAAGAAAGGGGAGCACCACTTAGAGTGATGATGAGATGCTTATTTGTTAAGTTATAAGTCCTAGAAGCTTGGGTTCAGCTATTAAAAAAGGTTAGAAGTTCATTCATCTACCAATCCTTCCAAGATCCTACCTTAGCAAGATGAATATGAAGCAATTAAATGATGATCCTATTATTTAATCATATAAGGAAAAAGATATTTTGTTCATATATCAACGTATTGATTCTTTAATTCAACTTTGATTAACTTGATGTTATTCTTCTTCACTTCTTACTTTATGAAATAGTATTTTATGTCTATATGCTTGGATTTATTTTTAACAAGAACATGTTTATTAGAGAGTTGAATAATTACTATGATATCACATGATATTTTTATTAATAATTCAATATTGAATCCATGGTGTATCATGAGGATCTTATGCTAAAGAATGTGTTGAATGCACTTTTTCATAACAATGAATTTAGTTTCATAAGTGAATAGGATAATAAAAGTCTGTTTCTTTGATTTCCAATAAATAGTATAGATGATAATACCTCAATTTGATTTTTTATCATTGTTATCTCCACCCTAATCAACAATTGAGGAAGCATGAAATTTCCATCTCTATTATTGATGAGTGGCAAGGTACCCCTACACTCAACCATACAAATACAAGCATTCACGCATGATCCAGTCAAACTCTGCAGATAGACTAGTTGGCGTATTTAGATAGTTACATGTTCATTGCAGTTTGCTATCTTCCCACTTGGACTAGTATTTGCTTTGTCACGTATGGTTTAGTCCAAGGTGAGGTGTATGATGTGGTCCTATACTAGTGCTACTCCTAGAGGCAATGGGAAATAACTTTGTTTAAGCTAATGAGGGATCAGAATCTAAGCTAGCCTAAGTGTGATGAGCATCCATCCTTAATCATCCATACACATCTTAGACCTCATGTACTACTGCTGGGATTACCAAGCACATGTTACTTAAGCACTCCTAGATACGCTACTAGGATACCAAGTAGTCACACTTAAATGCTCGTGATTAAGTTGTACTCATTCCGCATTTAATAACATGAAATGTAAATGATAGTAAAGTAAATATTAACTAAATAAAATAGTAAATAACAATTAGCAATTAAAATAATTAAGAGCTAAGTGGATGCTGCAATGATGAAGTAATCTTGATCTTTATTTCTGGTCATGTGCGTGTCCAAGAATGTCACACTCAAATAAAGGTTTCATACAATTACAATCATCACACTGTGGGCATGCACTGGGGAAAGAATTGAAATGAACTAAAAAAGAATAAAAGACTCTACTTCTACATTGACTGACTCCCTTTTCCTATGCATCCAAATGTGTATTTATAGGTTCAAATAGGAATCACGATATTGTGTATCTAATGTCATTATTTAGGTTGCGACATCAGGTACACAATATCGTGGGTCCGATATTGTGGGTCCAATATCAAAGCCTAACAAATCATGGTTTATCATACCCCCACGATTGAATGAAAACTCATCCTCGAGTTGAACAAAATGAGAATAAGCCCAACTGATTACACAGTGGATAGGTATGGGATTATATACTGACTAGGAATTTATTCATGCCATGGTGGAGAGATGAATACAACAAAATTGGGACATAGACATAGAATTAAACATAGACAAAATTTTATTGGAACTCATGTGGTTCCAGGTGGCGATGGTTCCCCCATAGGTCACTTCCCCTTATCTTGTGCTCAAGGTTTTGGAATTTGATGGCTCTAAAGGAGCGCCTAGAGCTTTTCCTCTTTGGTTCAAGGGTCATGTGTTGTCCATGCTGATGCTCCAATGTTTGATGAAGTCAGCACCTCCCATGGACATGACTGCTGTGGAAACATCTGATTGGCCTTGACATGCCAGGCTGCAAACAGCCATCATTCCTCTTCATAGGCTTTGGTTTTGTCCTTGTATTCCTGGTAATCCATAAGCCATTGAGCCAAGTCTGTTGTGACATCTTTTTATCCTTGGTAGCTAGTTTTGACCACCTCTAACTCAGAATTTTCCACTTATAATTTTTGTAGCATCTTCTTATGCTTAGAAAATTCTATTTCATACTTCACGTAGATGGTTGCTACCTGCTTCTCTAGCTCTATTCTCGAGTGACCTGTTGTTAACATGGCTAACTTGGCATATAGTAGGTTTGCCAAGTCCATGTACTCCATAAGATCTTGTATTTGCAGGTCTCGGCTTTTGAGTTCTACTTGGTGGACGAATGCATAGGTATCCAATATGGCCCACCAATTAGTTTTTTGAGCACTAAGAGTGTTGATATGGGCCTTGGCCATATAGATTTCTTTTTCAATTACTTACTTGTACATCCTCACCTAGTCCCTGAAGTGTTCCTTCAGTTTCTCATGTTGCTTGACCTCATTTTTCCACACGCTTATTTCAATGGCCATCTTTTGACAGATTGTGTGTACCTCCTCCATTAAAAGGGTTCAATTTTCTCTAGCCAAGTCATTCATGTCTAGGTTGACCATGACTAATTGTTCTCGTAATTGCTGAAAATTTTCTTTGAGAACATTCTTTTTTTTTCCATGGTGGTAAACCAAAGATTGTTTGTGACAACCTGTTTATTCTTCTCTTGTAAGGCCTTGAGTGCTTTGGCATGTGCATACATTTAAGCTTGTGCCTTGGAAGCATCCCAATTGGCCTTTTCTTTCACCTCTTCCACTCTTTTATTTTCTGCCAAAAAATTATTGAGTTGCTCTATTTGAAAGGACTCTAGTTGGTCTACGGGGATGAATTGAGATGGATCCTGTTGTGTAGCTTGCAGGGTGGTTAGCTTCTCTTGGAGTCTTTCAACTCTACCTCTACATGCTTGACCTTGATCTTTTCCATGACCAACTTTCATTTTGTGGAGATGAGGTCTGATTAAGTTGTTGTAACATCTTAAGGGATGTCAAACAAGGACATCATCACTTGTCCTGTCTGTAGCAATCAATCAAGAACTTCCTCTTGCTCTACAGGAGTCATCGAGGGACTGGCCAAAGTTTGAGCATCACATGCTCCCGTAAAGTCTACTGGTGGCACAACAGGGACATTGAATGATTCTTTTATGTGGTCTATGACCACTTCTATAGCTCCCACTCCATCTTGGTGCTACATGACCACTATTATGGCCCCTTCACTAGTTTCCAATTTCACCTAAAAAGATGCAACATTCCCTAAGATCTGTTGTGACCAGTGTGATTCCCCTCCTCCTATTTGGATTGACACCTCACCCCATGTGTGATCGATTAAGACTATGGATTGTACAACATCATCTATGACCTGGAAGAAGTTGGTCTCATCACAGCTTCCCCAGCCAACCATCTTAGTGATGGCCCTCAAATGCCTCATTGACGGTCAATAGTCTTGTGGTAGTGGTGGTAGTTGGTCTTGTTGGCTTGTACTAGACCCCACTTCCTATTGTGAACTAGGCCTTGTGCTTGGAAGTTGGCTAGGCCCTACAGTTTAAGGTGTAGTGGCCCCCACCATCTATTCTAATTTAGGCTCCAATGTCTCACTAGCACTTTTCCTTGGGGCTGGTGGCTTCGACAGTTCAGAAAATGAAGCATTTTGTGCCCTTCTAGGGATGTCATTGGTGTACCGTAGAATTCCAGCATGCCAACACAACTTCCTAATGAGATAGGGAAAGGGAAATGCGAACTTCCATGTCTTGCGTTCTTTGAACCACCTCAAAATCTTTGTAAGAGATAGATGGGGTAGGTTAGCATTAACCTTGCTCATCAATATAGCACTTCCTTTGGCTGCATACATGGATATTTTGTTCAATCCTTTCGTGGGGAAGATGTGATAAGTGTCAATCTTGAAATAGATCCTCTCTTCCAATGTTAGCTCTCCATCTACCTTGTCTTCCTTGCCATACGCCCTTTTCAACCAAATTTTCTGTGTATCAACATCAAAGCGAGTGGATAGGTAAGCAACTTTTAGCCTTGTATTCGGAAGATTTAACACTTCTAAAATGGCTTTGGTAGAGAAATCTATAGAAACACCACCAATATCAACTGTGGTTCCTTCTTCTTTATTGTGTCAAAATTGGTACGTCTCTCCCAAGTACCAAGCACCACTTTTAGAGAGAGAAGGCCATAATGGGGACCCTTTGAGTTGGTCCTTGACTACCTCAAGAGTGAACTCAGTGAAAGGTCTAAAGTTGAGTTCCACAATCACAGCTGCTGACATGGACCTTTCATAAATCACCTGAACACATTCTGGGGACAACATGAGATGTTGCCCCTTTTTAGGTGCTTTAGTGGCTTCTCCTTCAGCCTATCCCAATTGCATAGTAACAGGAGGCTCTTGATGGATGCTGAATGATTGTGCCTCCTATTCTATACATTTCTTGAGAGATGCCTAGCCTCTGCCTCTCCTTAGTCATTTGGATGCACCTTGAGAGGTTCCTTCTTGTTGTCCATGTTTAGGGGCCATCTACAATCACATGGGGCTAACTATTAGTAAGGTTATTTACAAAATTTGATTTATACCTTACTTCTTGCCTTTAATGAATTTGTTTCTTGTTTAGTATGATCTAGAGTTAGAGGATTTTATGAGAATGTACCCTAAAATTTTTGATATTGGGCCCAATTTGATTAGGTGGCTCCAAAATTTAATTCTCATGGTGTGGGTGAAGAGATAAAATTGATTTGGAAATGTGTTTAACATTTTTACAATCACTTACCCTTTATAATATCCTTCAGGTGATGATGAATTTTGGAAAAATTATGTGTAACTTGGAGCGTACCCTTCCCCAACAACTAATCTGAACACTTAAGGTTTAGACAAGTTTAATCAGAATGGGAATTGGAGTGTTAACGAGCAAGGTATGGTTTTTTGAAAGATAGGTGCACAAGCTAGCAAGTTCATGGAAGAAAATTTGAATAGCTCCCCTTGCATGAACAATGCAAAATGATGTTGAAGTGCGTGGGGGGGTCCATATATATAGTTTTTATGAATGCGATATCGCATACCCGATATCGCATTGGACCCAATATCAAGTACCCGATATCGCGGCCCATTGAAAATAAGGTACTTAGTAAAATTAATGAGTTTCTGAATTTCCAAGGCCAAAAATTAAGGATTTGAGGTTAACTGGAAAGGTCCAGGGTAACGTTGAATAGACTAGAAGACACCAAAAGTATAATGGAGTAGAATCTGGCAATAAAATTCATGAATAGGATAAGGAAAAGGGACATGTTCTGGTGCATAGGAATGTTTGAATCAAAAGGATGATAAAGGAAATAATAACATTGGTAATGTAGAACTCGAAGGATATAAGATGATGTGATGATGATGTGCAATGAGTGTAAATTACAAAGGTTACGCAAGTGGGTCCTCCCCAAATTAGGTTCCTACCTATGATGCCCTTATGTAACCACACCTGAAGATGTTTGTAGGCACTAAAAGGATGAAATGTAATCCATACCAATTCCACAAAACACACACATGTAGATACCACCATAATGAAGTATGAATTCTATGCGACAGAGGCCATAAGTCAAAAATTCTTGGACAGCAAGATGAGGCGAATCATAAAAGGGATTGCAAAGATTAGGATGTGAGATGACTAACCCAAGGCACAATGAATCTTGAGTGTAGGGCATGATTAATGTGTCATTAGCCCATCACTCCAAAATTATGACCAAGTCCATTTCTCTGATCAGTGACATCACATTGTTTCATCCCATAATGGACAACCATAAGAGGATCATGATAGCAAGGTGTACAATCACTTGGCATTTTGTTCAAGGGAGGAGTGATTTGGAATTTCTTTGCTGCACTTATGTCTTAATCTTTTCTTTTCTTTTTTATCTAGCCGCTTTGACATAGTCTTCTTCTTTTTTTCTTCTTTTTTGTTTTTCTAAATGCTCAATCTAGAGAAGTTGCCTACCTTTAGGCATTGGTGCATGTCTTTCCAGTGGGAACCCCTATGATGAGCAACAAGGTACCCCTACACTCAACCATATGAATACAATCATTTCACACACAATTCGGCCAAATTCCAAGGACTAAGTACTTATGTACCCTTGTGGAACAAGGATGGGTTGGTTGATCATTGTCTTCCCAAGCTTCCCTATATGTCACGATTGTATGGTTAAGTAAGCTTGAGGCATATGATTTTTATAGCTTTTATGTTTTTATGTCCTGCGTGATATGGAAGGAGAGAGGCAACTAAGTGACTAATTTAACTTAACTACTCATTAACTAAGTTCTAACTAATCCTAACACCAGCATCAATTCCCATTTTCCATACACATCCTGAACTAGTGCAACACTGCTAGGATTACCAAACGCTAATCATTACTAGGTTACCAAGCATTACACGCATGCTCGAAGTCGTCATGCTTGTGTAATTTAATTATTTTCTTAATTGATCAAAATGAATTGATGTGCTAATAACAGAAATGTAAAATGCATAAAATAAAATAAAATAAATGCATAAGAAAATAAAATAAAAGAAATGTGTAAGAAAACAAATCTCAAGTGTTGCAAGGATGAATCAAAGAGATCATCTTTATTGTTGTACACAAGGTGTGCTTAAGTACACAATTCTTGAATAAAGATCCATCCACACTTAGACCTCCTACTACGGGCACTTGGAAAATATTCTAACTTTCAAACAGACTACAAGAGTTTCGCTACTTGATTGATAAAAGACATTCTCCCAATTGTGTGCCTGGGCACTGTATTTATAGGCTTGGGAGACACTACTTTAATAATTAGAATAACCACTCTAATAATTAGAGTAACTACTCTAATAATTAGAATAACTGCTAGAGTAACTGCTAAAGTAACCGCTCTCATTATACCCCCATGACTAAATGAAAACTCGTCCTCGAGTATAGAAAAAGAGAAACAAGTTCTTTCCAAAATATATTAGGGGGATGTGGACTTATTTAACTAACATGCAGAGTGACACAGAGAAAATAGACAAATACAGAAGTGCCCAAGCATACAATATTACAATTACGTACAAAATTGTTGCTTATGAAAATTAGGAAAGAACACCAATAGATCCAAAGGACATCCAACCCCTCTTGGCAATAGAAGAATGAGGGAGAGGTAAAAGAGATCTAGCGATCATGAACAATCTCCTGCGAGTGATATGGTTGCATCCTCCTTGGTGACGACAGTCCTGCTTCCAATCCACGCTTCCCACTGCAATCACAACAAAACCAAGGATTAGTAAATATAATATATAAATAATGGATAAATACCTTGTCTTGTCTATGATTTTATCTAGCAAAGTTGTGATTGTGATAGATTTCTTGCTTGATATTATTAGTGGAAAGACTGATGAATGGGTTAAATAATAAAAGCAATCCATACAATTCAGAGAAAGCTTAACATGAGTAGTGGAAAGAGGGTATTCACAACAATAAAAAGGAATTCATTATAAATATTTGTGAAGGTTCATACAATTTGGATGACATGGATGGGGTAAATAAAAAGAATTTGATTGTAACAATGTTTAAGGATAAAGAACTTAACTTAACCAAACTAAAAGATATGCAAGTGGGTCCTCCCCAAAGTAGGCTCATGCTCTTTATGCCCTGAAAAACCCACAAATCAAAGAGTCTGTAGGCTCTAGGAATTTCATTTTGAAGTAAGAGTTAAAAACTTACCCACAAGAATTCACCAAGGAAAAACAATGCATCAACCTAGAATGGACTAATGATAAAACCAACAATGACATGGAAAATGGGAAGAAAGATGGAGAGGAGAGAATGGCATGGAATCTCAAGAAAAAGGTTTTGTAAAGCCCCTTGTGTATTTTATGGTTAAGATAACTGAGTAGAACTCATCCCAAATCCAGACTCAAACCAACCACATTCAGTGACCTCACATCAATACAATTGGCTAATCCATCCTCTTGAGGCAACGAGAATGCTTCCATAAAGAGTAACCACCATTCGAAGGACAGTGAAATGGAGAAGCAAGAAGCGAGAAAGGGCCTTAGTTAGAGAGAACCTTTAGGCATGGGTAATATGTCTTTCTAGTGCCATAACTAGTGCTTGTAGCCCATATTGCTTTATTATGTCTAAGGGGTGTGCTTTGAATTCTCACCTTTTTCTCTTTTCTCTTTTTTTTAATGCATGAGAACCACACCATGCAAAGATGTATTTTTATTCACTTAGCTTCCTGATATTTAAACAATGTTAGAATTGAAAAAAACCCAAGAAAAAGCATCCAAGCACCCCAAGAGAATGGCCAGCATCAATGCATCGAATCCCCTTGATGTCACACCCTTTTCATCTTTTGAGTCTTTCCTTGGTTTGAAAAATACCTAGCCAATTTTACTTAGAAAAAGGGGACTATATAGTTCCAAGCCAAACGACACCATAGAGGTGTATGGATGAGTGGATGGTGTGGACTCATTGCCTGTTTTACCAAAAGAAGCATACCTTAATATCAGCATCATAATTCAAAGGTAAAAACCAAACATTAGCAATCAATATGATATAATTCAATCCACCATCATTATCAATTATTAGATGATAAATAAAAGTAAATCAAGCAAACAAAGAAATAGTAAAAACATGAACAATGGTGTAAAAAAAACAAAAGAAAAGTTGAAAGAATGTGTAAAATAAAAAATTGTGTCAAACAAAAATTCAAAAAGAACTGAGTGCCTAGAACGGTTAACATAGGTGGCCATCTCCCCCATGGCTAAGTTGGAAGGAGGAGATCCAAAATAGTGAGCAGGGTTGTCCATCAAGAGAGGTAGCATGTGTACTAGAGGTCCTAAGCTCCTGGAAAGCTTTGGTTTGTTTCACGTTGACCAAAATTTTCTTATCTAGGCTCTCAGGTTTGTATATTGTCATGGCCCTTGAAGGAAAAGTTGCATAAATAATATAAGGTCCTTCCCATAGTGTTTGAAATTTAGTACGTTGTGGCACATGTGTCGGATTCCAGTAGAGAACATTATCTCTTGGCTGATATTTAACTTTCCTAATTCTTAGGTCATGACATTGCTTATTAAAGGCCTTGTACAATTTGTTAGATGATAGGGTACCTAATCAGTTTTCATCTAGTAAGTCAAGGGTTACTAACCATTGTTTCTGTGCTAAATCAAGGTCAAGGTTGAGGTCACATGCCATGGATAGTGTATAGAGCTCAATTTGAATGGGAAGCATTGGTAATTTACCATACACTAACTCATAGGGAAAGTACCCTGTAGGGAGTTTCCATGTGGAGTGGTATGCCCAAAGAGCATCGTTTAGTTTAGTGCTCTAGTCTTGACTAAACTTGCTAATGGTTCTTGTCAATATCTTTGTAATCTCCCTGGGGGGGACTTCTGCTTGACTATTTTCTTAGGGGTGGTATGGGGGAGTCAATTTATGCTCAACCCCTAAGCGTTGCATTAATTTCTGAAAAGTTGCACCTGTGAAGTATGTACCATTTTCTATAATAAGTGCATGTGACACCCCAAAGTTGTTTATGATTTTTTATTGAACAAATCATGTAGATGTAGATGATGTACAATCTTTAATAGTAGCTGCTTCAGCCCATTTTGTTAGGTAATCAACAACAATAATAATATAAGTTTTTCCATTGGACATTGGTGTAATCAGCCCCATAAAATCAATTCCCCAAATGTCGAAGGGTTCTAATGGTTGAATCCATTATTGTGGATCCTCCATTCTAGTAGTCATTCCCCCATCACGTTGACAATGCTTACAAGATTGGATGAAATGATGGGCATCCTAAAATAATGTAGGTCAATAATATCCTACAAGCAGGATCTTGATGGCTGTTTTTCTCCTAGCGTAATGACCCCCACAAGGACCCTCATGAGCATCTTGGAAAACTCACAGTTGATCTATATCAGGAACACACCATCGAACCAAGCCATCGGGACACACCTTGTAAAGTTGCCCATTGATCTTTATAAAGTACTTGGCTTGGTTAAGAAATTTTTGTTTCTTCTTAAGGTTTAACTCTTATGCTATTTGTTGGGTGAGGAGATACGTAAGAATGCTACTGTACCAGTTTGTCTTTATGGGTGATTGATTATTCACTACACCAGCAAAAAGGAATTCATCAGGGAAATGATTATAAATTTGATACTCATCCTCTTTGTTATCCCATCACAACTAATATAAATGATCAACAACTACATTCTCGATGCCTTTATGATCGACCATCATTAAATCGAACTCTTGTAAGATTACAAGCCATCGTATGATACGAGGGCTTACCATTGGCTTATTTATGAAGAACCGAATTGCACTATGATTTGTATGTATATATGCCCCAATACATAGTGTCTAAACTTTTCTAGTGCAANATTCCTTGGTCCACTCAAAAGGTACGTCCTTTTTCGTTAATTTCACTAATGGTTTGGCAACCTTTGAAAAGTTCTCAATAAATCTCCTATAGTAGCCAGTATGTCCAAAGAATGACTGAATATCTTTGACAATTTCTAGTTGATAGGTAATTCCTTGGATAATTTTGATTTTCTCGAGGTCTACCTCTATCCTTGGGTGTGAGATTTTATCTCCTAGTACTACGCCTTCTTAGACCATCAAATGGATTTTCTACCAGTTGAGCCTCAAATTAGTTTCTACACATCTTTTTAACACTTGCTCCAATCGGTCCAAGACTTGACCAAAGTTTTCTCCATAAGTGGAGAAGTCATCCATAAAGACCTCCATGCCATTCCTTATCTGCTATTGGAATATGCTTAGAACTAGTCATTGAAATGTTGCAAGGGCATTACATAAGCCAAACAGCATCTATTTGTATGCAAACGTTCCCCACGAACTGATGAACATAGTCTTGGCTTGGTCTTCTAGGGCTATTTGTATTTAGTTATATCCACTATATCCATCCAAAAAACTGTAATAGTGATGCCCTACGATGGTGTCTAAGACTTGGTCGACAAATGGAAATAGAAAGTGATCTTTGAATTTTGCCATATTTAGTAGCTTGAAATCTATGTACGCCCTCCATTTGCCTCCTTTTTTAGGCACAATAACTAAGGGGCTAACCCATTCACTATCAGCAATGGGATATATGAACCCAGCCTTGAGAAGCTGTTCAATTTCTTCCTTAACTACTTACTTCAGCTTAGGGTTCAATCACCTCTGTGGTTGTC
>MNCI01000527.1:178041-197307 GCA_015680685.1 Gnetum montanum | reverse complement strand
AAGTCTTTAGTATGTATAGAGTAAGAGGCAATTCAAGTAGACCTACTTGTTAAGATTGTAGAGTTGGAAAAATTAGCTAAAAATTGAGCCCTTTTTAGCTATTATTAAGATTGTAGAGTTGGAAAAATTACCAAAAACTCCTTACTTGTTATATTCTTTAATATTTTACAAATAATTTTTACTCTTTATGATTTATCAAAATAATTAATCTCTTGTTTAACATGTGTTTTGAATGATTATTAAGTATATTAACCTTTATTTGGTTATTTAGTTAAAATGTGATCAGTTCTTATTTTTCTTACCCTTAACATGTTCTTCCAAGTGTTAGAAAAATTTGATGTGAATCACACAAACTATGCACAACACTCTTCCCCATGAATAATTTGGTCACTACATAAACAAAAGGATTCAAGAATCACTCAAATAAAATTTGTGGTGAGGAAGATATGGAGCTCAAAATTTGGGTGTTAAAGGATTAGAAAAATAGCATGAACTCCCTATGTGTGAACTAAAGGAAATGAAAAATTTTCTAACTTCTTGCATGTATATATATTTTTTATCATAGTGACATCATAGTTATGACATCACAAGAGTTGATACATCACATCTACAGCATCACCGTGGAAATTTTCTAATGGAAAAATTAAGTAAAAAGAATACTTTGAAAGGAGTATGAATGGTCAAAAAGGTTTTGATCATGGATGATGCTTAGAATGTAAGAATTTATCAGTGAAAGTATGTGAAAGAAAGAGGTTGGACAAGCTAAGTCAATTAAGTCTGTAAGAGATGATTGGTAAGAATTGCAAAATTTATGATCAAATATGAGTATATATAAAAGTAACAATAATCATATAATTATTTTGAAGCATAAGATGATGTGGAATTAGTCATTAGGTATGAATCACAAGCGTTATACAAGTGGATCCTCCCCAAAGCAAGCTCTAGCCTTTAAAGCCCTTGTATAACCACACCTACAAATGCACATGTTAGTATTGCCTCAATGAGAAAATACCATTATATTATACATGATCATTATATTATAATTATATATACCAGTGAGGTGAAATTAGAGTGGTAGGGATTGTAGAAAGTGGGATGTAATATGTCTTACCATAAGCATAATGATTTTTGTATGAGATGTATGGTTAAAGTAATCATTAGCCCTTCTATCCAAGATCTAAAATAAGTCCATATCACTTAATAGTGACATTGCATTATATCATCTCAAAACTAACAACCACAAGACTATGATGACTATAGGAAGTATTAACACTTGGCAATAAAGTTCAAGAAAGCAATTTATTAATAACACACTTTCTTTTGAAGGAGACTTGGCCATTGGACAAAGGAGTGCCTTCAAGCATGGGTAACATGTATTTCTAGTCCTATAACTAATGCAAATCCAAGAAACCTTAAAATTTCTAAGAAGTCACCTACCTTTAGGCATGGGAAACATGTCTTTCTAGTGGAACCCCCAAAAATTTTTATTTTATGCATTTATTAGGGTATTACTGTGTCAACCTTACTAGAGGACTACCTTTAGGCATGGGTAACATGATTTTCCAATTACATTGTAAGGCAATACTTATTTTAGACATATTCTATTTCTTGTTAGAACCTAAGTAAATAATACAATTTAACAAGCTCATACCCTTGATGTCACACCCTTTTCATTCCAACTTAGTTCTTCACTTTTCTATCTAGGCATAATGATCATAAGTTATTTTAGTTTTATTGTGAAAAGAATGTCATTATGTCCATGGTAGAAACCTCTTATTATTGAAAATAAGTGGATGGATGGTGTTATCTCATTGCATATATATAATCAGTCCTTTAATGACTTGATAACATAGGTGAAATTCTCATTATTTTAACTACATCTTATTTTATTCCTATACACGTTATTAGAAAAAGTAACAAAAATATGTATATGAAAGATAGTAAAAGGTCTACAAAAATGGTAAGATTAGAAAAATGAATAAGAATTTAAAAGATATTAAATAATGAAAATTGATTAAGAAATGGAAAAGGTATAAAAGAATGAAAAAGATATAAAAGAATGTAAAAATTTGGTAAGAAATAGAAAAAATATAACAAAAATCACAAAGAAGTATTTTAAGCCTAGGTATCAAGCTTGACACCTCCATGACTATGGTTAAGAGTGGAATATTGGAAGATCAAATAGGCAATGAATATTTTTGTAGATATGGTAGAGTCCTTGGAGGAGTAAGAAAAGTCACAAAATGGTTTTACCTATTGAATATTACAAGAATAAGCTTTTGTGGGTTTTTTGTATGATAAATTTGCATGGTGTTAGATTACTATCTACTATAGACGATATAAGGTTTCTCCCATAGAGTTTGGAACTTAGTCTTTTGTGGAACATGATTGGGGTTATAATAAAGGACATTATCACCAAGATCGATGGATACTTCTCTTATTTTGGTGTCATGTCTACATTTGGAGTACTTCTTATGAACTTCATTACTCATTTGAGCTATTAGTTGATTCTCATCTAAGAGATTTAAGCTCATAGGTGTTCTTTTTTAGCTAAGTTTAGATCCAGGTCAATGGTACTAGCAGTTGAAAGGATATTTAGTTCTTCTTGGATTGGTAGAGTAGGGAGTTTTCCATAATTAATTCATATGGTAAATACCCTATAGGAAGTCTTTAGGTTGACCTATATGCCCATAGAGCATCATTAAGTTTAGTGCTCTAATCCTTCCTACATCGACTAAGAGATCCAGTTAATATTCTTGTGATTTTTATATTAGTCACTTTGAATTGACCATTTGCTTGAGGGTAATAATTTGTAGTTAATTTTTGATTAAACCCAAGTTGTTACATTAGCTTTTTAAATGTATCCCCCTTAAATTAAGTCCTATTATCCAATATTAGCATGCAACGTAATCCAAATCTATTTACCACATGTTGTTAAAAGAATTTGGTAGATGATGTGGATCAGCAATATTTAATTGGAACTAATTCTACCCACTTTGTACAATAATTAGTGGTTACTATGATATAGGAAATTTCATTTGACATCAATGTGATGGGTCCCATAAAGTTAATTCCCCAAATGTCAAAATGTTCCAATGGTTGTATCCACTATTGTGGCCCTTCATTTCTAGTTGGTAGTCCTCTATGTATTTGGCATCTCTCATAAGATTGTGTAAAATTGTGTGCATTTCTAGATATGGTAGGCTAGAAGTAACATGCCATCATTAATTTTAGTGCTATCATCCATCCTGCATAATGACAACCATGTGTTCCTTCATGTGCATCTTACAAGATTCTTTGTTGATCCTCTTTTGGAGCACACCATCTTATCAGTCCATTAGCATATATCTTGTAAATATTTCCATTAATTTTCATCAACTATTTTATCCTATAGAGAAACTATTCTTTTTGTTTTTTATTCCATTCAATAGGAAGCTCTTGTGTAGTAAGATATATCATGTAATTAGTAATCCATAACTTTACTATTGAATTTATAAGCATTACTATTTTTGTGAATAAATTTTTGTTAGGAAATTAATCTAATATTGGTTCATCATTTTCCTGAGGTTTCCATCTTAGCCTTAATAAGTGAACTACTACAACATTTTCATTTTCATTTTTATCAATCATTGTGATATCAACTTCTTGTAAGATAACAAACCATCTTATCACTCTTGGACTAACTGCTGGTTTATTCATCAAAAACCTAATACCACTATGATTAGTATGGACATAAATAGGTTACTTGAGCATATAGTGTCTAAAATTTCTAAGTGAATACACCATAGCCATAATCTTCTTCTCTATGATGGTATAATAGATTTGTGCCCCAGTGTTGCTTCAATTGATGTAGTATATATAATAAGGTTGTTTTTTTATCATCAAGTTGAGTTAACACTACTTCCAATGTGTAGGTTAAAGCATATATCATAATGTGAAAATACTTGGATCAATCTAGTGCTTGGAGGATTGGTGTCTTAATCAATTTGTATTTTAAGGTCTCAAATGCTTTCTTACATTATTCTATCCACTGAAATGATCCATCCTTCTTTGTTGATTCAACTAGTAGTTTTGCAATCTTTGAAAGTTTTCAATAAATCTTCTATAATATCCTATATGGTCATAGAATGATTTAATATCTTTCACTACTTATGGCCTCTCAGTAATGTTTTCAATGACTCTAATCTTTTCTAGATCTACCTCTATTCCTTTATGAGATACTTTAAGTCCTAGAACTATGTCATCTTGAATCGATAAGTAGCTCTTCTACCAATTGAGCTTTAGATTAGTTTTGACACATATTTTTAAGACTTGTTCTAAATGGTCCTAGGCTTATTTTAAGTCTAGTCCATACATGGAAAAATCATCCATAAATACTTCAACTCTATTGTCAATATACTTCTAGAAGATACTTAGTACAAGTTTCTAGAAAGTAGTTAGAGCATTACATAAGCCAAAGAGCATTTTCTTATATGCAAACATTCCTCATAAACTAGTGAACATGGTCTTCTCCTAATCTTTTGGTGCAATGTGTATTTGGTTACACCCACTATATCCATCTAGGAAACTATAGTACTGGTGTTCTGCAATGGTGTCAAGGACTTGATTAAAAAATGATAAAGGGAAATGGTCCTTGAACATCATCATATTTAACAATTGGATCAATGTAGATCCTCCACTTATTACCTTTCTTTGTAACAATGAATAATGATCTAACCCATTCACTATCTACTATGGGATATATGAACCCAGGTTTCAATAGTTTTTCCAACTCTTATTTGAAACCCTCTTTGAATTTTGGGTTCCATCTTCTTTGAGGTTGATGGCGTGATTTAATGGATAGATCTATATAGATTCGATGTTGATAGATGCATGGATCAATGTCAATGATTTCATCATAGGACCATGTGAATGTATTCAATCATCTGTTCACCAATTTCAATAATTTTTTCTTTTACTCTTTATCAAGATTGACATTTATGATTACCAGTTTTTTATTGTTTAGGAAAGCATATAGTTCATATTTCTATGGTATCTCTAAGTGTCTCCATTCAATGTCTTCTTCCTATAGTGATTTCATGTAGGAAGGTTATCTTCTTAGTTGCTCTAGCTCATCTGTTTCTTCAATATAGACACTTGTAATTTTATCCAATGGTTCCATGCATATGTTATATTTTTCTCCTTTTTGAATAATGGGCCACTAGGTACCTTCTTGTCTAGTGTTTATTGCATACAAACACTATTGTACACACATGTCCTCTACACATCTATTACATGTTGTAATATTCTTGTGTTTTGTGGTCTAGATCTTTTGCACAAAATTGCACTTATTATTGTTGTATGTGATACATGGAACTCAACATCTCTAGATAATTATGACTTCATCCTCCTTGGAAATTTCCAAGGACAAGTCTCTGATTCCAAGATTAATGTCCACAGTGCTAAGCCATGCTCTTCCAATGATTATGAAGAATTCCCCTTTATTCTTTTCCACATGTATGACTAAGACACTAGCAAGATAAGACCAACCACTTATGGTGGTGATTACATCCTCTACTTATCCAAGTGGAACAATAATTGATTGATCTAAAAGCTCTAATCAAATGTTACTATTCTTTAGTGGGAAAACGATTCTAGGCCTTATACATATCTTGCAAAATAAGGTTCACTCTTAACCCAAAATTTAATAAAGCCTTGCATGGTTTATGCCTTGATATTTGAAAATAGACTAAGGGACTTCTAGGATCTATTCTTTTCTTGGAAAGTGCTCTTGCTTTGATCCAATGGGTTACCATTTGCGTAAGCATGATGGTTATTAGGTTCTTCTCTATGGATGTTGAAAGCATAGTGTTTTCCTAAGGGATGTGTTTGGATAGAATAGAGTTAGGTAAAGTTCCCATCCTTTGAAGATTTTTTGGACTTACCCTAAAGAAGAGATGTTTCCTAACTCTTGTTTCACTTGTCATCATATCCTATTATGTAGTGATTTTCCACATGGTGCTCTTTTGGTGTTTCTATGTTGGAAGTTCTCCTTACATGACTAGTGGCAATACTGATGGTAAAGTATTGGAAGCTTGGATTGAAGAACCAACTACTAGTTGGGGTATGTAAGAGTTTGGATTCATGAGGGAGGTAGTTAGTCTATGATATTCTAGTCAATAGTAGATAAGAAAGTATAAATAGAAGTGTTTCCTACAGAGATCAAATGTTGTATGTAGCATCCATAGGGATCATGCTACTTGTATGGATATTGTTGCCTTGGTGATGGCATTTTCCATATTTGTAGTTGTTGCCACTGCTGCTGATATTACTCTTATATTTGAAGATAAACCCTATTGGGATAGTATGATTGTTGATAGATAGGGCTATTAGAAATTACCCTGTGAATAAGGTAACCATTTGGGCATTTGTTTCTTGAAAAATTTTAAAATAAGTACCTATGCCCCAAACTCTTGTAGGTGGACCATAATAGGGCAACATCCCTTAGGATGTTCATACTAGCATACTTTATATCCTTCATCATATTTTAAAATAAATTTGGTTATTTCCACTACTATAGCAACTTTTCCTTTATTCCTATAGTTTTCTCATCCATTGTTTCTTTTTCTCTTCTTGTCTTTGCATCTATTTAGAACTTGTTTAGTTTTTTCCTATACTATCTTTAGTGCTTTAGTAAAATTTTCATCTATAGAATCCTATATTTTCTCTACCTTTATTACAATTTCATTAACCAATTTCTAGATTGGTAGAGCCTTTCATTGGATTATATCTTCTGAAGTTTCTTCTTCTTGTAACTCACATATTCTTACATCCCTTTTTCTTATTGTTGGATCTCTGCTGTATTTTTCTACCAATTCTCTTTTTCTTAGCTCTCCTTAATTTTTTGCCACTTAATTCATGAGTCTTTAAATTCAATGAATTGTTGTTTCAAATAATCTACCTTGGGCATATATCCTAAGAGTTTCTCTAGTCTTGTTTCTCAGCCCATTGATGATATGTCCAAGTTGTTCCCTTTGAGAAAATATGTGGCCTAGGCATCTATGCAATAATGAATAGTACCTACTCATTGCTGCATCAAGGGATTCATTTCTTCCTTGCTTCCATCCTTAGATTTTTTTTCTTAAATTAGATACGCTAGAATAAGTTTGATACTTTTCATTAAAGAGTTTTAGCATTGTGCTCCATCTTCGAATTGATTCCAATTCTACGGATTTGTACCAGCTTTCTACTTTTGTATGAGTGTTCTATGAAACAACTTTAACATTTTCCAATCATTTTCAATGTTTTGTAAGGTAGAAAAATTGTAGAAGGCTTGGAGATGATGTTGTGGAATCATGTTATATCCACCTTCAAATTTTAGAATGTTGTTCATGTCTATTTGCTTGATGTGACTATCCCTTATGTGCCTAATAGGAATGTATAAAACTTCCTTGATGTTGATCATATTTTAAGTGGCCAATAGGGGTTCTTCGCAATCTTTGGATTTGTGAGCTATATTTTAGTTATGATCCCTCCAATGCTCATGATGCTTCCTATTTTCACACCTAATCCTTTCTCTTCATTGATCATGATTATCTTCCTCTTCATCAAGATGCCTTCATTGATATGCATATCTCTCATGGTCTCTCTATCTTTCCCCATCACAATCCCTTAGTTTTCATTCTCTTTTGCTAGAATCTCTAGACAAATGTGAGGAAGAAGATGAACGAGTTGAAGAATGGTTCCAGTTGGTTCTCCTTCTATAACTTCTTGATTCATCCCCTTTAGATTTAGTGGAGGTCTTAGGGCTTGAATTCCTCCTAAGTCTAGAGTCTTCCTTATCTCTTCTAGAAGTTTCTACAAGAGATGAATGCAATTTTCTATTAATGGATTCTTCAAAGCAAATGACTAGTATTTGAAAATGAGACCCATGATTTTTATAAAATTTTTCATTTTGGAGTATAACATCTTCTTTTCCTTCTAGGATAATTTTTTGAGGTGCTTTCTTTCCCTAGTCATGCCCATGTCTTGTCTCTATGATGACATCCCTTCTTGCTTGAGCCTCCATGAGCTAGTATGGCCTAGTCATGTATTTGGTGATGTGGTAGCCTTCTTGCACATGGACGAGGTTTGACCTTTTCCTTGAAGCATTAATGGTGCTAAATAGCAAGACAATGTTGTCTTCTAAATCTTTCCATCTAAGTTGTTCATCCTAGTGAAAAATAAATGTGAAGTTAAGATAGTAAGGATCAATGTGAGCATAGAAAATTCTAGTTTTCATCAATGCACTTTATTCTTCTTCATTATAATCCTTGTCATGACTTTCATTAAATTCAATAGTAGATGGAGATTTTTCCATAGTTGTAGAAGTCATGTTAAGTGTTGGATGCTTAAGTGTGTACTTTTCATAAAATTATTCTTAGTGTCAAAGATGTACTTGATGATACTTGATACAATGAAATTTGTAAAAATTAAACTAACTAGCAAACATTAATACATCCCCAACAATAGTGTCGATGATGAGTAGTTGGGTATTCCAACACTCAATCATACAAGTCACAAGTGTTCATGTGCAACTTGATCGTAATCTATGGATGGACAATGTAAGTATACTAGTGGTTAATGTTTAGTTAGCAATCATTATCATCTCATGTAGAGTTAGCAAAGTTTAAGTCATATGGTTTAATTCTTGTTGAGGTATATGATACATTGATGTTGTTTAGCTTTAATGGTACTAAGTGCCAACATAGTTAAAATGATGATAAAATCTAAGTTTATGTGCAATGAAAATATAAAGCTATTTTAGTTTATGGGTGATAAGCAACCATTCCTAGTTTTCTATACACATCTTGGGCTAATGTAACTATTACTACAATTACCAAGTGATTTCACTACTAAGTGAATCAAGTAAAGCCACTATTGGATTACCAAATAGTTACATATTCCACTAGAAACTAGTCGTACTTATACCATGTTACTAAAGGACATTGGAAAAATAAAGTACTTGGAAAATGTAAATTACTTAAGGAAAGTAAACATGATCAAAAGTAAAATTATCTAAGTGAGATGCTACAATGATGAAAAATAATCTTGATATTTATTTTTGATAATGAATTTCATCTAGGAATAATCCACTCAAACAAAGATCTCATACAACTATTGTTCACCATACTACCAGCATTCACTCTAACATTAAGTCTAATTCATAAAAACAAACTACAAGAATTTAGATAAGTGTTGGTGAAAAGTTTATTTCGATGTGATGATGGGTTGGTATTTATACGCATAACCATGGCCCACTACATTGCATCTACAATGACATATGCAGAGCTATGATATCGTAGCCTAATGACATAAAGGTTTTGTCAACTTCACCTAGGCTTTGAATGAAAATGATTAAATGGAAGTTCTCAAATAATGCCTCTTTGAATTAGTCCCATGTTCTTATAGTTTTATCTATCCTACCTTTCTCTTCTTAGAGAATTTTAAGCCATCATGTTTTTACAATTCCACCTAATAATTGAATAATGTCATGGGCTTGTTTTTTCTTGGTATACTCATATATTTTCAAGAAATCCTCTATATCAAAGAGAAAAGCATCAATATATGTATTGTCTCTATTGCACTCATAAATTTCTAGCTCATTTACTTAGAACTTGGAAACTAACTTGATCCTAATACTAATGTTCTTGCTTGCATGGATAATTAATTTTTGAAGTCCCTAATCTCATTTTGTTGGATTTTAACCAACACTCACTAGGTATCTATTAATGCTTATTGGATTTCTACTAATGATCTCAACTCTTATCCTTCATCATAGAGCTTATAGATAGCAAGCTAATGATTATTAATAACATCCTTGAGATACTTCACCTAGTTACTTCACATAAACTTTTATATAAAAGCAAGTTTTTTTTTTATGTTAGAGCCCAACCCTAGGAGGAAATTATGGTTACTCATCCAAGAGGATAGATGAAATGAAAAAATTTAATGATCATGCTTCTTTGAATTCTTATTTTTTTCAGTAAATTAAGAAATTGCATCAACAAGTCAAATCTCACTTAGAAACAAAGAGTAATTATGTTTCTTAAAAGATCAATGTGAATAAGATGAAAGTTGAATTTAAAATTAGTGATTATGTATGAATCTATGTGACCAAAGAAAGATAAAGGAATGTAATGACCCATGTTGTTAGGATGTCATGAATCTCTAGTTATGAAAAACTTAAAATCCCATAGTTGTGATAAAGTCATGGTTAAGTCTTCTTTCCTGTGTTATCATTTTGAGTGCTTATAAATGGTTTTTAATCAACCACAAGTCATTGTCTGGTCATGACATTTCACCAAAGGTCATAGTTAGGTCATGGTTAAGTAAATTTTACTATAGTTTCTTCCCTTGATTTTTCTAAGCAAACCATAAGTCATGATCAACCACCATTAGTCATGGTTAAGTTTTGGTCGTTTGAATTTTCTATTTTAGACCTATCTTATTATTATAGGTTAGTTTAACATTTTTTAACATCTCTATATACAATTTGATATTGTTGGATTAGTCTAACACTTTTTGGTTCATTGGATTTAATATTAGAGTTTATCTTTAATTGTAATGAAGTTTTTGATAATTTGAACTTGTTAGTCCATTCATTGTGTCCCTCCATCATAAAATTCTAACTTTCATATATTTGGATATTTGTATGATTGTTGTTTTTCATGAGCTAGCACTACGTTATATGGCTAGTTGGAGATGGGATTCTTAAAGATTTTTCACATTTGACTTCCACTAGGATGCATTAGTATGACTTTCATTATAGGTTTCATCCTATATAGAAGAGTCATTCTACGTTCATTTATCTCATTAGTTACCCCCAAAACATGAGAGATAATTCTTAGGTGATACCTCTAGCATCAAATATTTGGTTGACACTAATAAATAAATCCATGTACATGGTAGTTTGATATCTACTTTGTTATGCTATGATACTATGTTAATTTTCAAAGATACCATGTTAGATTTTAAACCTTTTGGTTAATCTTTTCATTGTGTATATAATAGAATATTGATATTCAGGATATTCACTTTTCACAACTGATAGAAATATCAATATCATGGAGATGTAAGATCATAGCTTTCTTTCTAATGATTATTGCTCTTTATAATTCTTGAAAGTTTTGAATATCATAAGTTTTACTAACTTGGCTGCTTATGAATCCTTTTATAATGATTAAAGTTATGGTGTACTGAATCCATTACTTGATACTTGTTCCTTATTCTAGTTCTTCATAATATCCTCTTTGGGCTTGTATCTCCAAGCTCTACCTTCCCAAGAATTTCTTATGTTATTATTCCTATCGGTGCATCTTCTTTTGGTTCATATTCACTTCTTCATCATAAGAATTAATATGCTTATGATTGTTGTTTTTAACTCAAGCTATTACAAACTCTTGTGCTTAGACTTGTTTCACTATACTTCTTTAAGTTTCTCCTAAACTTAACTTCACAAACATCTTTTGTACTTCATTAAGTCATTGGTGGTATAACTTCACTATAATTTAAAACATACTTCTTCATCTCTAACTAAATCCTTACAATGTTAACCTTTACCTATTTCTTGTAACATGTCTCTTTTGGAATTTTCCCTATTGGTCAATCCTATGTGGGTTGGGACTTCTTGGGTTTCTCAATGATCTACAACTTGACTAGTTAGAGACTACTTTTTCAATCATAGCATGTTCCTTCTTCATATTCTTTCTTCTAATTTCCATCATAACCTTTTTTATGATATCTTCTTCCTCTTTACGAAACTAGATAACATTATGAATGGCACACCTTGGATCTTCTTGTTCTATTTAGGAAACTATATCCTTCTTCATTTTTTTTCTCTTTCAAATTACTTGATAACCATTTTTTTTTTGTAATAATATGATGAATCAATAAATTGTAGTGACTTCCTTATTTCTAATTCCATTTTTATTCGCTATTGTTCATATTGCTCCATTGTTGCTTGTTGTTTTTTATTATTCTATACTCCTTTTTCTTCACTTATTCATTATTCCATATTACTTCACACCTCATCTTATTATGAAGAACTTGTAATGTTTAATCCTTTGTAAGGAGTTGCAACTCTTGACTAAACCATCATTATCATTTGTAATTTCTAAAAATAAAATTAAGAAACTAATGATTATATCTTAACTTAAAATAATACTCTAATACTTATCATGACCAATCATTCATTTATGGATTCTATACTCAAAGTAATTCTCTCTAATCTAATGTTAGGAAGGAGGATGTTTCAATATGTTTTTAGAGCATAGATTTAATAATTTTCTTATCTATTATTATGTCTAGTGATGAAAGGTGATAGAAATGGACATGGTCATGGTAGAAGAGTGGATGTAAGACCTAACAAGCCAACTCCAATTCCTAATCTCATTCTTAATCAAATGGAGAAACATGTAACTAATCTACAAGTAGAGATTATTACTCCTGTAACTTCTACTTCTACTATGCATGAGGAGATAAATCAATTAGATATCAATTACTATTTGTTTCAATTTTCTTGTTAGCATATGGAGAAGAATACAAACACATTATTGATGCTCATTGGGCCAAGGAGTGGTAATGGTGGTAGACAACCAATGGAACATGAGCTTATGAAGAAATTCTATAAGTATGAATTTCCTACATTTCAAGGTACTAAGGATTCTACTACTGTCACTAAATTGTTAGAGGAGGTCATAAATATCTTCAAGTTAATGTGTTACACTCTTGTGCAACAAACTTGATTAACAACCTACTAGTTTAAAGGTGTTGTTAGTTGTTGGTAGGCTACACAAGAGAAGGCTATCATTGGAAGGCATGTGATGTTCATAGGAGCAATTTCTTACTTTCTTTTAATAAGCATTATATTTCTTCAATGTACATGGATGCTAAAGTAGATAAGTTCTATCATCTCTACTAGGATATTTGGACCATGTTTGAGTACAACTACAAGTTTTTAAAGTTGAGCATGTATGTGTCTCGGATACATTTAGATGAGAAGACTAGGACAAACCATTTCCTCTATGGTCTTCATACATCTATTAAGGACTACTTGCTTCCTCTTTGTCTTCAAAAGTATGAGGATATATGTGTTCATGTGAGGGACATTGAGTGTAGTTAGTTGGCAAATGTAGTATATCATGTCATTTTAAAAAAAGAATTCAAAATTATTCTAGGAAGTCTAGTGGATCCAAGTGGGCCTAGAGTTCTAGATTTAGTGGACAACAATCATAGCCTTTGGGTGATGGAACCACTTATGGGCCTATTACCCACCATGCATGTAGGAACATTAAACATCTTCTAAAGGATTGTCCCAATTGCTATAATTATAGCTAGCTAGGAGATAAAAGCTTCAATTATATAAAACATTTAGATAATGGTGATTCTTAATAGAATGGTAGACTAGCAAGTAATTACGATAGTGATAGGATGTATGAATGTGTGTATACTTTAACTAACCAACTAGTTGATGCTCAATCTAATACTATAATGGATACTAGAGGCATAATTTTAGATTTTTTAGTTTTCATTCACTTTAATCCTAGTACCAGTTATTCTTTTATTAATATATGGATGATTATTTCTTTGGATTTGGAAAATCAATTTCTTATTTAAAGGCTTACCTTTACGTTGTTGGTGATAGTGTGTTTATTGTGGATTAAATATACAAATATATAGCTTTTGTGATTTAGAACCTTTTTCATTTAAAGTCGCTTATTTTACCTCTAAGGCATGATGTTGAGTTTGAGATTGCTCTCAAATCAAATGTTGAACCCATCTCTAAGATTCTACATAGGATGTCCCCTATCAAGTTGGGTCAAGTGAAGATTCAACTTCATGAGCTACTAGATAAGGATTCAATTCATCCAAATGTATCTTCTTGAAGTATTCTTATTCTCTTCATTGAGAAGAAGGATGATAGCATTAGGTGACTATGAAGAATGGTCATTCCTTACCTTGTATAGATGATTTTTTTAATCAATTGAGAGAAGCTTAGGTGTTCTCAAATATAGATCTAAATTTAGGATGTGATCAGGTTTACATCAAGGATAAGGATGTCTCCAACACAACCTTCAAAACTTAATATAGACATTAGGAGTTCATGGGCTTAGTATTTGAGCTTACTAATGTTTCGGTTATGTTCACACAACTCATGAACCATGTGATGAGATATTATCTAGACTATTTTGTTAGTGTGTTCATCAATAACAATTGGATGTACTTACCATCGAAGGATCTTCATGAGTATCATTCAAGAATAACTTTGTGGATGCTCAAGGAGCATCAATTATTTGTTCAACCTTCAAAGTTCTCATTTTGATGCAAAGAGAATAAGTTATTAGGACATGTCATTTCAAAGACTAGTATAGTGATGGATCTCACTTAGACATTAATTATTTAAGACTAGCCTCTCCTTAAGGATGTGAAAGAGATTCACAACTTCCTTAGTTTGACAAGTTACTATAGGATGTTTATTTAAAACTTTTCTTACATTTATTCACCTTTCACAAAGTTATTACATAAGAATGTTTGGTTTTCATGAAATTCATAATGTCACGCTACTTTTGATAAGTTTAGGACTAGACTAGTTTCAACTCCTTTGCTAATTTTGCCTACACTTGATAAACCATGTGATGTTCGTACCAATGCATCAAGTAAAGGTTATGGACGTGTTCTTATGAAAGAGGACAAATGAATAGCGTATGCTTCAAGGTAATTAAGGCCTCATAAGATTCATTATCCCACTTAACACCTTGATTTAGGAGTTGTAGTATTTGCCTTGAAGGGTTTGTGTTATTATTTGTTCAATGAGTAGTTAACAATATGGTCTAATCACAAAGGATTGCAGTATTTAATGAATTATCCATAATTGAATCTACATCAAAGGATTTAGGTTGAATTATTAGCTAATTTTAACTTTAAAATCTAGTATCAAATGCACAATGTAAAATTATTCCATATGCCTTAAGTCATGTGGCTCATAAGCTTCATAGCTTAGTGATTTAATTTGACATTCTAGATGAAATTTGCGTAGATTCGTAGTGAGATCATTGGTGAAATCAACTAAGGCAATCTAGTAGTTTGTTATTTACGATAAATGAATTTTGGTTACTTCATTATAAGGATCAAGTATGTATGCCTAATTCCTTCCAATAGCATCTAGTAAAGGAAGCTTACCTTAGTAAGTTTGAGATGCATCCTAGTAGTGATAATATGTATTAGATGTTTAAGAGGTTATATTGGTGATCAAGCATACAACAATAGATTAAAAAATTCATGGCAAAATTCTTAATCAGTTAACAAGTTAAGCTTGAGCATTAGTGATCAAGTTTGGTTACTTATACCCTCACACTTTTCCACAAGAAAAGTGGAAGATGATTGGTATGAATTTCATTACCAATTTACATCGTACTAGGGGTAGAAAGGATTTCATATTCATTATTATTGACTTGTTAACTAAGTCAACTCATTTTTCTACTATGAAGACTATGGACAACTCATAGGATATTGCACAATTATTCATCTTTGAGATTATATGATTGCATGACATTCTTATCAAATTTTCTTAAATTATGATGCCAAATCCACCTCTTAACTTTGGGAAGAATTAATGGATGCCTAAGCCACTAGGATAAATTTCAATTTAGCATACCATCCATAGATAGATAAAAAGTTTGAGAAAGTTAACCAAGTTTTGAAGAATATTCTTTGATCTTATGCCTTACAATTTCTAGATAACTAGGATAGTCTATTACCATTGGTTGAACTTGTCTATAATAATACCTACCAAAGAAGTTTAAAAGAAATGTGATATGAGGTTTGCTATAGTAGACCTTGTAGGACTCCTTTGTATTGGGATGTAATTTAGGATAAGCAATGGATAAATTTAGATATAACCTTACATAAACCAAATGAAATTAAAGAGATTTGTAAGTAGCTCAAAGCAACTTAATATTTTCAAGCTAGTTATACAAATTATAGAAAGATACCTCTCAAGTTTGCAATTGGTAATAAGGTGTTACACTCTTGTCTCTCTATTGAAGGAATTGATGCATTTCAATCAAAAACACAAGCTTGCATCTCATTATATTAGATCATTCAATATGCTTTAATGCATAAGAGAGGTGGTGTGACATGACTTTGCCTCCATAAATTTTGAGCATGCATGATGCTTTTGATGTATTCATACCTTAAAAGTATGTTCCTAATGATAATCATGTTGTCAAATAAATCAATGTACAACTTCAAGTTAATGCTTCATATGTGGAGCATTGTATTAGGATCATGGATCCGATGAAGTGAGAGTTGCACAACAAAGTTATTCCAATGATGAAAGTATTATGGAGTCATCATGATTTTCAAAAATTAACTTGGGAGCTTGAGTCTAATATGTGATAATTCCATCTTGATATATTCAAGGAGGAAGATTTTTAAGTGGGAAGGGAGGGAATGTAATAACTTGTATTTTTTGGATGCCTATTATGCTCATGTATATTTAATTTTATACATTATTAAATTATATTTTTATCTAGTGTGCACTAACCTAATTTATATGGGTTTTCGTGAAGGCTATGGTTTGGGTATGTAAGGCATATCATGACATTATCATGTTTTTTGAGGATGATAATTTTTATAAATTAAATTAATTATTGATAGGTGTTGATTTTATCTAAAGTATTATGGTATAACTCTATTGGCTTTTCAGGAGTCTACACAATTTATGAGAGGTTAGTGGTTATTTTTTATTATAGTGTCTAATTTTAGTGAATAGAATTAGGATTGCTAAATTTGTGATTTTGGTATTCTCTATTAAAAACTCCACACTTGATTCTTTTGGGAACTTTTCCATTCATTATTTTAGATGTGGAAGCATTGTTAGATTAGAGACTAGTGACAGTCTTGAGGAGCTTTGCTAGCTTGCACACATGGGGTTCAAATGTGAGTGTAGTTGTATTCATGCATTACTTTGTAGATTTTTGTGTTTTGACTTGGGTGAGTTATCTTAGAATTTTCTCTTGATTATATCTATTTTCAAGTTTTTGACATTATCAATGTAGATGAGTTTTTTAAGGATTTTTTTCCAATTTTCATGTAATTAAGTTTAGGCTTAATCTTGCTTTAAATGACTACATTTGTTTGATTTTTGTCCCTTATTTATATGTTTCATGCTACTGTAATTTACTATTTCAATGATTTCTTGGGATCTGGAGTTTTATAAGAATTTAATGCAATAACTATTTCAGACTTGAGTATTGTATATTAGTCTCATGCTTCTATGTCATTACATTTGTCTCACTTCATGTCTAATTGGATCTTAATTGTTTTACCAAATTTCGAGTTACCATTGTTTTACAAGTTTTTGATGATTTCCTTGAGTTTGAACCCTTGTCATACCATTGATTAAATTAACACATTGTCCCTTAGATTGAAGGTTTGTTGATATCACTTATATCATTTCTATAGTATCATCATTGCTCCCTGACAATTTCATTTAATCACTTCTCATGTGTTAATATAAGTAAAAGGTACTTTTGATCATGGAATGAACTATACCAAAGGGGATGGAAAATTTAAAGCATTTTCAAATTTTAACTATGAAGGAGACCATAGTGATAGAAAATCTCCATCAACAATAATTATATTTCATGGAGGAAATGTAATATATCGGAAGTTAAAGAAACGTACAAAAGTAAGCCTTTCAACTTGTGAAGTAGAATTTATAGCTAAGGAAAAAATACATCTAGCACATAATTGGGATTTAAAAACTCATGATCAACCTTGGACTTCATGTTGAACTTCCATTCAAACTCTTATATGATGATACATTAGGCATATAATTATCAAATAAGCATGTTTTGCACAAAAAATCAAAACACGTTGATATCAAGTACTACTCCATAAAACAAGAAGGATGGAAATATTAAGCTACTATATGTAGACTCAAACAATCAATTGGCTAATCTATTAATCAAATTGTTTTATATTATAAGAATGAGCACCTTCACCATAGGGTAGGCATAATGAAAACTAGAAGAGAACAAGAACAAAAAAAAATTGTATTGCACCCTAAAAAGAAGATTGTTAACATTAGTATGTAATGTAGTTAATATTAACTAAGGAAAAAATGCTATGAAAGTAAAATGACAAAATTTATTTTTAACTCATTCTTTTCATTTTATGAACCGATAGTGTATGTCTTTAAATTTGGCCCCAATTCATGACTTTTTCATAATTTATTCATTTTTATCATTGGGAAATGACTTTCAGTTCTTCCCTAATATGGCCCTAATATTTTTTCATAAATTTCAAGGCCATAGCATGTTGTAAGTGATCATAAATTTGAAAATAAATATTAGTTATAAATTTTTCGAATTTTCTCCTTTTATGAGAATTTTGAATTTATTGCCAAAACAAAGTTAGGAGGATGTTGTAGGTGATTTAGGAATTATGCAAGAGGAAGTTATTATTCACATATTTTCTGCTATTAGAAACTATTATACATTTTTACATGCTATTCTTTCAATTATTGAAGCTCAACTTTAATACCTTAATCATCTTTTTGGAAATTGTAAGAAAATTTATTCCAGGATGATAATTCTCATATTTCAGACTTAATGTTTTTCAAATGCTTGAGCAGGATGCTTCCCAAGAGAATATCATTTTTAATATTTGAACTACAAATAGTGTATTGATTGAAGCTTTGATAAATAGAGGAACACTTTTAAAAAAATATGGAGGACTTGTTGGCAACCTAAGATTAAATTTTTTAGATGGTCATTACTAAACAATGAACTACTAAAGTGTGCAAGAATAAAATAGGTTAGGCTTGATACTCCTCAATGTACTTTTTATGATTCTTCAAAATCTCTTTTACATTGTTTTTGAATTGCCTAATGATAAAGACTATTGATGACTATTTTGTTTGAATACGCATTGCTTTGTCTTTGTTGCCTCCTACTTTTATTAATTATATCTCTATCATATCAAGTCCTATAAAAGGTTTTATAATTCCTAAATTTTTTTTCTTATTTGGAAGAAACAAAATAAGTATTTCTTTAGGGGTTGCAAAGTTTCTTCTTTAGCTAATGTTCTTTATCCTACCATCTATCTGTTGGTGACCGTTTGATACGCGACTGCCAACGAGTGTTCTCGAATAGGATTTAGGTGCCTGCTGGTCTCTGGCAACACCAAGGCCCAGATACCTCCAAATAAACTCAGTAGTTAATGTGAGTATGTGTGTGTGCT
>MNCI01000527.1:110506-176308 GCA_015680685.1 Gnetum montanum | reverse complement strand
GCTGCGTTCTACCCTAAACTGGCCTCAGTTCTGTCTGGCTTTCTGCACG
The DNA here is from genome assembly GCA_015680685.1 of Gnetum montanum. Classification (NCBI taxonomy): domain Eukaryota; kingdom Viridiplantae; phylum Streptophyta; class Gnetopsida; order Gnetales; family Gnetaceae; genus Gnetum; species Gnetum montanum. The sequence goes on along the minus strand of MNCI01000527.1, from coordinate 176,259 downwards.
TGATTGCTGCCCGAAACCCCTTTTAACTTGGCTCAGTGGTGAAAGAAGGGCCTCCCACACACTCCACGAACTCAGGTTCAACGTCTGGCGAGTCGGCAACATAAATCCAGCCAATGCGTGGGTGCAGTCCTGAACGGCAAGCTAAAGGATTTGCCCCAAAACCACGGCATTCAGTTCTGTTTTTCTGATTTCATTTTTTTTCCTCCGGCAGCGTTAACAATGGGCCTTTGGACATACGTGAATTTGGGTTTTTCTGCAATATAGAAACCTTCACATCCTTTGATAATTTTAAATTTATAGATTCAAAACTAGTTGGTAGTTCGTTAGGTCCTTCACTTGCTTCCAACTCTTAGCCGATTTTTGATAATCCATTACCCATAGTGTTATCTATTTTGCCAATATTAACAGGGAGTATGCTTTCTTGTGGTAAATAATCACCTCCTTTTTTTTATTCCAATCTTCACTCAAGAAAATTACTTGGCATTTTAATTTACTTTCCAAGAAGGCTTCAACATCAAGATTATTTACCATTGGCTTGCTTCTCCAAGAATACCCATTAACTCACAATACTAAACTGCAAATTTACAACCAGGGATTGTGCTAATATTTTAAACAAAATATTCCAACTGCTCCATGTAATGGCCAAATGTGCCAACACTATCTCTCCCTTCATCTTCTTAGCAATGGTAGATTTGCTAAAGTTAGAAATAAATATGTTCTTCTTTACCAGCTTAATAGCTAAGAAGCTTTATTTGTTCTCCTTCAATAAGATGTTACATTTATTTAGTGTAGTATGTAAGCCTACCTTTTGTGAGTAGTTAATAGATTACATTTATCTCTTGCTACTGAATTATTAGTGAAGATTTTTGTTATTTTGGCTTTACTGTTGGTGTCATTTTAAAAGCAACAACCTCAATTATTATCTTTTTTGGTCTTTTGTTGCTATTTTTTTATGCTATTAATTATGAGTTAGAATACTTTTTGTACTTTGAACAATTATTCTTTGTATTATGATATCCTAATATACTCTCCTTTCTTTATTTATTAATAAATTGATAACGAGGTGTTAGCCTAGTGGTAAATTTTTTTATTTAAAAGCTCCAAATTACATGTTTGATTCTAAGAAAAAAGTATAAAGTTTTAATTAGACTATATTGTTGGCCTTTTGGTATGTAAAAACCTTAAAGAAAATGGAGAACATATAATGTTGTGGAATGTAATGATTATGCAAGGCATGAATGAGAGCTTGAGAAATGATGTCTATGAAAATATAAATGGACGGGAAAGAAATGAAGACTATAAGGACTCAAGAAAGAATGAACAAGTACAAGGACTACAAGAAAAATGACAATGCTCCAGTGATTGAGAGGAAGCTAATTCCAAAGTCCAAAAGTTAAGAACAAATCTCTAAGAAGAAGAAGATGTCTTAGCTAAAGTGGAGTACATTCAAAGAAGATGTCTCCTTGTAGAAAAGGGCATCTCCATAGAGACATATCCCATGAGATGTTCTGCTTTCAAAAGAGACATCTCCTCAAAATTGAAGTTAATTTTAGAGAGACATCCCAATCTTGAAGGATACGTCTACACTAGCTATTAGATAGTTGTTACATGAATTCTAAGGTGTTCTCGAAAACTTCAAGGCTATAAGAAGACTTTAATTTCTTGGGTATTAAGGAAGCGTTATGCATGCATTGTCACTATAAAATCAATCCATGAATATTGTACTTATGTACTTCATTTGTCAAATCATTTTCGTGATTAATTGTAGAATTCTGCTTTAAAGCACAAGGACCTATAATTTAAGTTATGCTCTATCCTTCTATTTTTATTTCTCTCTTATAGCCCTACTAGGATTAATGTGCTTCTTGCACGAATGCATCATCATTGAGCTTGTCAAGATCCTACAAGATTGAGTGTTTGTGTAGCATAAAAACACTCCAAAGTGGAGCTCAATTTGTAAAAGTTTTGGGATCCTTGAAACCACATTCTAAGCTTCTTGGGACCTTACGGGATTAAGTGATTTTGCAATATGCAACACTCTGGAGTAGAGCTTAGAGCTTGTAAAGGATGTGGTTCCCTTCAAACCACTATTTGAGATATAAAGTCCAAAGGTGTGCAAAGAATCCACCCTTCAAGTATGGAGTACCCAAGTTAGAGAACCACATAATTTTTTAGTGTGATTTTTGTGGTTGTTTAATTTTATTTTGGGGAAATTATTCATCCTCCCTTCTAAGTGCTTAATCCTTAAGTAGTATCAAAGTTCGATACTCTTTTATTCAACATCAAAGAGTGAACTATGGAGGGGACATCTTACACAAAGCCACCTATGTTTGATGGTTTTGACTTTGCCTATTGGAAGACAAGGATGCAAGGCTTCTTCAAGTCTATGGAGTTTGAAGTATTGGAGTCCATCCTTGAAGGCTACATACTACTCGTTAATAGCATAACAAAGGCCATCAAGCCCTAGAGCAAATGGACATAAAAAGAAAAAGATATGTTCATGTTTAATTCAAAAGAAAAAAAACTATTTGTAGTGTGCATTGAATAAATCTAAATTTAATAAAGTAGTTGGATGTAAAATGGCCAAAGAGATTTGAGAAAATTTAGAAGCTACATATAAGAGAACATTGATTGTTAAGAAATCTAAACTTTTAGTTTTGAAAAGTGAATAAAATAAGCTCAAAATAAGAGAAGGAGAAAAGATAAAAGATTATTTCTCTAGGGTGAATGATCTATTTGTGGCCATTAGAGGTTATGAATGATAAAGAGAAATCTCATTCTCAAGCCTGCTAGACACCTTCATTTTCATTAGCAAAGAGGGTAAGTAGAGGTAATTTTTTAATTTATTGTAATTATCTTATAAGACTATAATCCTTGATAGCCTTTCCTGAACCCCATCTTGTTCAAACCCATCTAGAAGAGACGTCTTCCTAGGGATGTCTCCTAGAAGACATCTACCTCAAAAAGGAGATGTCTACATAGAGACATCTACTCTCAAACAGAGATGTCTATCTAATTTTTCATTTAATGTGACAAAGACATCTACTCTTAAATAGAGACATCTACCTATATTTTAAAATGTGGAGGAGACATCTATCTTTCTAAGGAGACATCTACTTTTTCATTAAAAATCCTCATTGAACATTGCTATTTAAATCCAAACCCTCATCTCTTATTTATTTTCAACAAAGACAATCATAAAGAGATGACTAAGGTTCCACCAAAAATAGCAATTTGAGTAGCTATGGCCCACAAGAATGTTGAAATTTCAAGGGTGCCACCTAAGAAGAGGTCAAGCGGAGGCTCCACCAGCAATCCAAGTACCTACATCACCCAATTTAGATCTACCAACATCCAGCACTGGTTTGAGGTAACTCAAATTGTTAGCATTATTTCTGATCATTCTCCATCCTTTCCTCTAAATAGATAACAAGCATTGATGAGTTACTTTCAAATTTTAAAATGGGCTACTTTTATTTCCATGGATTTTTGTATTCCTAAAGTGGTTGCAAGAGAATTCTATTACAATATTGTAATTACAAATGCTGCTATTACAGCATTTACAACTATGGTTGGGGATCTTGTAATTGATGTATCTCCCCAAGTGGTGAATGCCCTTCTTGGGATTTCTAGTGTGGATGTCTTTCAAGTTGTCATTCATTCTATGAATGATATTTTTACAAGTGTTATAATTCTTGTCACACATGATGAGTTCTATGATGCCTTATTTGCTAAGTTTGTATCTTTTAGTAGACAAAGAATTTATAGGAATAGGATACTTGTAGATGCTTTCACCTTGTCCCTTATTATTCTATATAGCATTATCATAAAAGGAGAAAGCTATAACTATTTTTTGCCATCCCAAGCTTTTGTTCTCTACTGATTACTTACAAGATAACCATTGGACTTAGGGCATACTCTCTATCGTGATATGTTGAACATGTTCACCAAGGAGAGGATCTTTGGGTAGCCTTACCTCATCAGTCTATTGATTCATTAGAGAGGTGTGCCCATTTCAAAGATGCCTTTACTCAAAGGTAGGAGGAGACTTAGGGAGTACGCAGAGAAAAGGAACTCCTCCCATGCAAATGAAGCAAGAGCCAACACCAAGCCACCTCCATCATAGAAGAAAATATTAGCATCATCATCCAAGGCCTCTCCTCAGTTACGAAGGTCCAAATCTACTAGTGGATAGGTGAGATCATCCCTAAAGAAGCTACTTTAGCCATTTGCTCATACTTTGGGGATGATTAGTAAGAATCTCTCTTACTTACGTAAGAGAATGGATGCTGCTAGAGTACCTCTTCCTCCTAATGGATAGCAGTTTGAGGAGACCATCACTCCTCCCATCTCAGATAATGAGGAGGACCTTCCTACTCCACTAAGACATTCAGTGGTAGTTGGACCTTCATAGGCCTAGCACTCAGAAAATGAGTCTGATTTAGGGGAGCCTGATGCACCATTGGCATGTGTCCAGGGGAAGCATCCTGATCCCATGCAACCTAGCATCAGTTCTCATCATCAAGATGATGCCCCTAGATCATTCAAGTAGTAGGCCATGGAGAGCATCTTTGGGACTTCGTCCCCATGAAGGTATGTCAATGCCATAACTTATTAGAGGAAGGAAGCTTCCTCATCTTCATAGTAGACTCCAGCCCATCGAGCCCATCGAGATCCACCAACTTCATCTTGGTTTGAAGTGAAGCTTTGTCCATGAAGAGCTCCTATTTATCCATCCTCTTCAACTAATTATGATGAGTAGCATGTGACCAACACCAGCACCAACAGTGATGATGGTGAGGAAGAGATGTACAAATCCTCTAGAGCTACAACTGCTTTAGATGATGAGTCTGATGACGCGATCAAGGTTAGTGACTAGGGTCCTTGGGTTCTCTTTCTCCTTTTGATGATGTCCAAAAAGGGAAAAATAGCTTGGCTTGATGTATACATATGAAATTTTTGTTGTGGATTTACACATATGTGATTTTTATACATGCTGAGGATATTTTGTGGTATGGGAAAATATTACTTATTATATATTTGAGCATTTTTGTGGAGACAAATCTCTATCCTTTACTTTGAGCTTTAGAGCCATTATCCTAGTTATAACCTTGATTACCATTGAAATTTATACATCTTAATATTTTATTGAAGATAGTTATTATTTGTCAGTTTATCGACTCATCCATTTTTTTAAGTTTTGGACATCAACCAAAAGGGAAGGATTGTTAAGTTTTTGGTATGTCAAAACCTTAAGAAAAATGGAGAACATAGAATGTTGTGGAATGTAATGATTATGCAGGGCATGAATGAGGACTTGAGAAATGATCTCTACAAATAGATGAGTGCATAAGCAAGAAATAAAGACTATAAGAACTTAAGGAAGCATGAACAAGTACGAGGACTACAATTAAAGTGAAGATGCTCCACTGATCTAGAGGAAGATAATTCCAAAGTCCAAAATTTGAGAAGACGTCTCTAAGAAGCAAAAGATATCTTGGCCAAAGTGGAGTACATTCAGAAAAGACATCTCCTTTCATCCCATGATACATCCAACTTTCAGAAGAGATGTCTCCTCAAAATTGAAGTCAATTTCAAAGAGACATCCCAATCTCAAAGGATACATCTACACTAGCCATTAGATATTTGTTGCATAAATTTCGAGGTATTTTCAGAAACTTAAAGGCTATAAGAAGACTTAAATTTCTTGGGTATTAAGTAAGTATTGTGCATGCATTGTCACTATCAAAGCAATCATTGAATATTATACTTTTGTACTTCATTTGTCAAATTATTTGCTTGATTGATTGTAGAATTGTGCTTCAAAGTACAAGGACTTGTAATTTAAGTTACACTCTTTTCTTGTATTTTTGTTTCTCTCTTGTAGCCCTATTGGGGTTGATGTGCTTCTTGCAAGAAGGCATCATCATTGAGCATGTGGGGATCCTACAGGATTAAGTGTTTATGTAGCATCAAAACACTCTAGAGCAAATCTCAAATTGCAAAGGTTGTGGGATCTTTGAAACCATATTCTAAGCTTATTGGGACCTTGCGGGTTTGAGTGGTTTTGTAGCAATGAAACACTCCAAAGCAAAGATTACAACCTTGTACAAGGTGTGGTGCCCTTCAAACCACTTTTTGAGAAACAAAGTCTAGAGGTGTGTAAGGATTCTACCCTCCAAGTGTGGATTACAAAAGATTGGGAACCACGTAATTTTTTAGTGTGGTTTTTGTTGTTTAATTTTATTTTGGGGAAATTATTCATCCTTCCTTCTAAATTCTTGATCCTCATATATATGTTGGAATGTACATATATGACTATTATTTCAAGGTTTCTACACCTAAGGTAATTAGTCTTGAAAGCTTACCATCATGTTTAACATAAAGTGCAATAAAATTTAATGTTATGTATTGCTACTTAGTTATGTGTCAAACACCACCATCACCACTCTTAAAATTGCATAGTGAGGTTACCCCCAATGACACAAAGGCTATAATACACCAATGTAAAGCAAACTAATTTCTCATCCATTGATGTAATTATCACTTGGTAATCAATGATAAAAATTGATAAGTACCCCCCACTTTCACATGAAGGGTAATTTTGAAGCTACCCTTCTTGAGTGCAAGGTGATTTTCAAGTTATCCTTTTTTCTGCAGGGTAAATTTGTATTCTTCATTCCAATTATAGGCTTTAGCTTTTAAAAGTATGATTCAAAAAACATTTTAACTGGTAAATTAACTTTCAAATAACTTCATATATATTTAACTTTAAATTGCCAAAAATAACAAATATAGCTTAACAAATTAATTCATTAGAAAAGATATTTCAATTTGCAATAAAATAATTAATGTAATTGTTAATTATTATCATTGAAATACTAATATAACAAAATTTATGATCAAATGTGATGGATTTTGTCATAAAAATAATTTCCTATTGTCTCATATAGAAACTTTACAGTAGATACAAAATTTTGGAACAAGCAATCACAAGACTCAAGACTTTATAAATTTTTGACATATATATTAGCCTTTAAATTTCCACCTTCTAGATCCATCTTTTTAATTTTCAATTTCTAATTCTATCTTATAAAATCACTTTTCTGTAACCTTCAATGCTACATCTACTAAAGAAACATAAAATAAAAAGCCCATTCAACATTTATTAAATAAAAATCATAAATCTGAAAAATATTTATCATTAATAAACAAAGTAACCTACCATTGTTAAACATTTATCATCATTTATGGATACATATGTTTAAAATTTAGACTTTTTTATACATATTCTTGATATGCTAAAATAAATTTTATGAAAAATACCTGTTATAGAAAATAAAAATTGTACTATATTTCTTTAATTGCATCCAGCTTCACAATCTACTTTAAAACCTTAAACACCAATAGAAAAATAAAAATAACTATATTACAAATGTATAATTAAAATAAAAAAAATTATAAAACTTAAAGAAAACTGAGCATACATTCTATGTTGTCTAAGCTCATAGGTCTACAAATTTTGAATGACCATATTTCAAAAATTTTATTCCATTCTACATCTTTCAATTCTTGTGGTGCTGGTAAAGATATGAACATCAACATATCCAATGTTTTAATTAATAAATTTGACCTGCAACTACATTTTATCATATTTGACTTAGAAAATCCTCTTTTACATATTGCTATGCTTACTAGAAATATCAAAACGATCCTCCAAAGTTTCATTAAAATTTAAAAAGATTCCATCCATTCACTTTCTCCACCATAATGTAACAAAGTTGATAGCATATTTTTGTTTGCAAGTGCAGTACAAGCTATAATAATAGACTTTTCCATTTCACCCATGCATTTTTAGAATTGATAATTACATTGGTTTCAACATCAAATTTTTGACAAAGACATTTTAACCATTTATGCATTTCCTCATATTGCATATATTCATCATCATTGTAACAATGAGGGCTAAATAATATTGATGCATTAAATACNATATTTATATAAAATTTCACTTGATACAATGTTGTCAATTCATATAATTTAATATCTTTTGATTTCCGCTCTTGAAGTGATGCAGACATTACTTTTACAAGTCTTTCCATAACTTGACCCCTAGAAAGCAAATAGACAAAATGAATTTGAAGCACTGAAAGATTTTTTAAATCAAACACATTTAATAAGTCTTAAAACTTAGCATGCCTCTTAGTTGATCTTCCTAGCCAAGAATAGATCTTTTTTTTTTTGCCAATTTTTCAACAACTTTAAATTCTAGAAATGTATTAGTTGCATCAGATATAGCCTCCCTATGGGCAATGCAATGAATTGAAATGAAATGTGGAATATTTTTAAGCAATTTACCAATAGTCCTTTATTCAAACCTCTTATGGAAGATGCCACATCTACGCCTAAACTAATCATTTTTTTCTTTGGTGATTGCATTTTTGCTAATAAATCATTTATTGCATGAAACATAGCCTATGCAATTCCATTCTTTACTTCGAGAAGTTTGAAAAATTTGGTAACTAGAAGACCTTTTCCACCATCATGTCAATATGTTATATAAAAATTAAGTAGGCTCCATAGTCCTATCTATACTTTCATAAAGCAAAATTGCATAAAATGGACTTGATCTAATTTCTACTTTTAGCTTTTCCCAATAAAATTGCTTTGAAGCAACTAAAAATTCTTTTATATTAGTATATGTAAAATATTCATTTATTGATGACGTATTTGGAGTTTCTTTACACCTAAGAAAATCACATAAGTCTATGAATAAATCAACAAGGAGATTTTTGATTGCTATGAAATACATATTTTCTATTACACTAATTATCCTTGACTTTTTTTAATCTTACATTAGCTCAATATGATTTTTTATTGGAACATAAATTTTGTCTAATTGCGTTGACAAGAATATTGAATGCCTATGTGCATCAAAGTTGGCATGAGCAAATAGAGTACTTATTTGTATTGTGACATACTTTCATTAGCAAATGGTTTATTTTTTATGTATGATTTATACTTGGTACATAAAAAACTTTTGATTCTCTCTTCTAGGATTAAATGAGCATTTTGGTTTCACTTTTTTTCTTTCTTTAAATTACTCTCATCTTCCATTTCAATATCTATATCATTTTTTGTCTTCTATATTGGTTTCTATTGTTTTCAATTTTTAACATTTTTTAATACTCGATTACCTTTTATTTTTTTTTGATCTACCAATTGGAGCCATAGTAGAAACCTATTAATTCATTATGAATCTAACAATAATTACTTCCTTTGATAAAATATCATGCATAAGAAAGAAATAAACATTGAAACAAAAAAATTAGTAGAAAATAGTAAAGACATTAGAAACAAACTATTTTCTTTGAGGTAACTATGAGACTTGTTAAAATAGAAAAAAATATATATCAAAAACATGTTTTAGAAATCGAGGAAATTCTTGTTGTGGCTTCCCTAAGAAATTCAACAAAAAGGCCCTAACTTAACCTCAAAACTTTCTAGATAACAATATAGAATTTCTAGATAAAAATATTACCAATTATATATGTGTGCTTAAAAAATCCAAGAGTTGCAAATATTAAATAAATCATTATTGATTTGAATTGTAAATACCTTATTATCATGATCTTTGAGACATAGAAATAACTATGTTGACAACACTAACAGTTAACTTCCTTAAAACCCTCCTTTTCCCTATCTGCAATTAGACCACTATTATAGATGAATTTATTTTAAAAAAATTTGTTAAAATATTGAGAAATACATACATAAAAAAAGAGTTTCAAAATTTGTAATAAAAATCGTACTTTTATATATGCCAAATGAAACACTTAGAAAATTGCAAAGATTTTAATCAACTTCAATTACAAAGATTTCTTATTATAAAAAGCCCTCTTTTTCCCTTCTTTATAATAATGCCACCAAAAAAAAGATTTCAAGATTTGTAACAAAAAAATGTCTACTATTTTATATATCAAATGAAATTATTAGGAGGGAAATTACAATGATTTCAAGAATAGACTTCGACTACAAAGATTTGCTTTTGCCCATTTTTAATGATTGAAATTTCCCTTTTTCACTACTACAAATAAAACTATCTTTGCTCTTTTATAGCAAGAAAGCTTCATTTTCTCTATACTTTATTGTGCAGCTAAGTTCCTTTGGCTATGCATATTCATGTTGTTGTTGTTGTTTCCTTGCCTCCTCCCTACCTTTGCCTTTGCCTTTTGTCTTGGTCTTTCCTTCCACACTGAGAGTCATAGCAAGCTACTCCACCTCCTTAACCCAAAAGCCAAGGTTTCTTCCTCCAATCCATGATGGCCTGGATGATGCGCAATGATTTTTGACATGAGATAGATAAGCCAACATTTCTTGATCCAATCTATGATGGCTTGGACGATGAATAGTGGTTGTTGACATAACATATATTGGCAATGTTACCACTCACCTCTGCCACAAATGTTTAGCTTCAATTACTTGCTTACCCAAAACCTTGTATGACTAAGAGTAGCTCATGTATCCACTGGCGAAGTTTGATGTAACTTGTCAAGGATTTTTGTAACATTAGATCATAGTAGCATTTCAAGCACAAATTCATAGTGGCCTAACTCTTGAATAGGTCACAATAATTAATGTAAAGAATGAAACATTGAGTTATTGAGGCCTTTTAATTCACACTGTGTCCAATTGTCCATTACCACCCTTTCAATTTTAAGTATGACAATGTAACCTTTCTCTTGCCATATATATTACCCTTTTTATAATAGGCTTTTTTAAATATAGATCTTCTTACAAAGGTCCATAATTTTAATAATCTTTTCAAAGATGATGAACCAATTTTTAAATATGCTTTTCTTATGAAGTATATTTTTAAGGTTACCCTTTATTAATGGAAAAAATAGGATTTGACAAGTAGTGCATACTGTAAATTTGATCGCTATTGGTAATACAATAGCAGGAAATATTGTTGGATGGACAAGGTTACCATTGTTGTCATTAGGCAGTTACAAAGCCTATGATGTGGTTAGTAAGGGCATGGGTATGTATGTTGTGAATTTGTTATTGATGTACATGGATAATGTGCATCATGATCATGGATGTGTTTCATGTTGACATGAATGCATACTCATCCTGACGATGATAGACTATAACTCACATATGCTCACATCTCCTAATGTGTAATGTAAAGTGCAAGGTCATGTGACTAGCACCCTTCTACAATCCCAACTAGAAGGCACTCAAACCTTCTAGAAGGGAGTAATTGTATAGAGTTTGAGGCTACCAAAAGGAGGAGGGTCATCTGAAAGCATGAAGATCATCTGAAAGGCATTCAGACCTTCCGATAGTGAATAATTACTTGGAGTTTATGGCCTTTGAAAGCCAAAGGATCATCTGGTAGCAACGTTTAGGTAAAGTGCAAGGCAGTGCAACAAGTACCATCTCATAATCCCACACCGAAAGGCATTAAGACCTTATGAAAGGGAATAATTACTTCAATTTTGTGGCTTCTAGAAGGTAGAGGTTCATTCAGTAGCAAGGTTAAAGTAAACCACAAGGAAGTGCAACAAGCACCCATCTACAATCCCAACTAGAAGGCATTAAACCTACCAAAAGGGAACAACTACTTGAAGTTATGAGTTACCAGAAACCAAAGGTTCATCTAGAAGGCATTTAGATCTTCCAATAGGGAATAACTACTCTAATTTTGTGGCTTCCAAAAATAAGATGGTCATCTGGTAGCAAGGTCTAGATAAACTATGACGCCATGCGACTAGCACACTTCCATAGTGTAGTGATTGAAAAATTTGGTCACTGGAAAACCATAAAATCTCAGCGTAATAGCTTTAACCCTAAATCCCCAAGGGCTCTAAAAAAATGGGATTTAGGATGCTCTGGATGCTCCAAAAATTACCTAGGAACTTACAAAATGCAAAATGAACAATGCCCAAGAAGAATGTAGATCTAAAAATGGAAAGCAAATACAGGTTTCACACAAAATTAAAATCTTAAAACTTTATTAAAAATAAAGAATGAATTCAAGAGATTTTTACAATAGTTTCTCATGGAAGAGAAAAGGAGGCTCACTTGGGTAGGGGTTTCAAATCTATTGAAGACGATATAATCCACTTCATGATCTAGATGCTCAGCCACTTCCAATACTATCAAACCTCCTCTATTGTTGCTCTAGATTTGCAACATTGGCTACTATTGGAAGGTGAGAAAACTAGAGGATTTGGGCTACCAAAGTACTCTACACTGGGAGTTAAGGATCCTAGGAGTGCAATGTAGAAACCCAAAAACTCACAAATCTCAAGGGGGTAATGAGGGATCACAAGGCTACAATGGTTCCACGCTAAGGGAGGTTTGAGAAGTTGCATTTTAGCTAGTTTGTAAGAGCTCTCAAATGCTACAATTTCCACATGATCAAAAAATTCCAAAGTGTGAAACCTCATAATGATGTTTGAGGCTAATTTTTATAGGTTTTGGGCCTTGGATTGGGCTGAAAATTGGCTAGAATTAGGTTGACAGTTCGGCTACAAATTGCTGCAAATTTATGTATAGGTGAGATGGATGCTCAATTTGGAGGGTTACTATGTATGGAAAGTGTTAAACCCCCATAACCATTCTATTTACTATAAATAGTAATGATGGCACACCATCTACATTGGAGGTAGATGTTCTACATTGGACCTTTTATCATCCTTGCTAGAGTGCATGGTCAATGTTGAAGTACATTAAATGTTGAAATTTGATGCATGTGGCTTCTACACTGGGGACATACAATCTCCACACTGGGCATGTATTCTCCACACTGGGGGTGAAGTTTCCACACTAATCATAGATGCCACCATACCCTTCCATGTTGAGGTTTGCCCTTCCATGCTGGGGATGGATAATATCTCCCCCTTGTAAGTGTTTCCAACGTAGAAAAGTGTATACCCCCCATAAAACCCATTAAATTTCCATTTTTGTCATTCCAAAAGGTATTTTTGATCTTTCCAAGCCCAAATAGATAAAGTACATGACTTTTTCCACTTGGAGGATGAGGCTTTTACCACTTATGAGGCATTTTCAGCCCTAAAAGTATGAAATATATGAGATTGCCCCTCATGAATTACAACCTTCACATTTACAATGACGTTTTACCTCAGGTTTCATGGGGTGAAGGCTACATGATGAAAAAATGTTATAACATGCAAATTTTTATGGTGTTTCAATGGATCCTCTTTGTTGGTGTTTAGAGGATTGACCTCAGAGGCATTAACAAAAAATACAAAACACAACTATAGGTCCACCATTGACATTCCCTCTTTGCACCTGATCCAGTCATGTCGAACCATGCTAAATAGTGCTTGTGATGATGGGATAAGGCTATGACAAGATGATGGTAGTGAGGTCATTAGAGTGATGGTCATGGAGGCTAACAATGCATTCCAAGTGTTAACATCATGGCTATAGCATGACATTGACATGTTTTGAAGTGTTGGTCACTTAGCAAATGCATTTGAGGATCCAATCACTTCACTCCAAGGTTTCTTTGGCCATTAGACTTTGAGGCTTCACTGGTCATTCAACTTCTTAATAATTTTCTTCCCCCCTTTTTTGTGGGATGAAACCTTCATTGGGTTTTAATGTCAAGGCTAGTTTGATATGGTTTTCCTGTTGAATGAGCTGCATTACACTCAACTGACTTGGTTTTCCCATCAAACTCATTGTGTTTGATGGACATAATTGTTTCCCCACTAAATAAGCTACATTACATTCAAGAGGACTTAAGGGTGGATGTCACATCCCCATTTCCAAATGATGTTGATGCCTAACAAATATGGTGCCTCTTCATAACAAGTGTTATTGTTATCGTAATAAGACTCGAAAGGGTAGTTGTAATTAAGACTCGAAAGAACATGTTGTAATAATGGATGTGTTTCTTGAGGTAACCTTTGGGAGTTTACCCTTAAGCATTTATACTTGGGCTTAGAGGTCATGCCAAGCATGTTGTGGCAAATCCAATACAAGCAAGTCATGATAGCTAGGTGAAGTACGACAGGAAGTAAACTGGCCATTCCTTCTAGCCAATTAAAGGCCTAACCATGGTGGCAGTGCAAACACAACTCCAAGAGGATAGGAAAACCAAGTAAATAGAGCATGTTATAACATTACAATGCATATAGGGCACATAAAATAATAAAACCAAGTAGCCCAAGTCACCAATATTGCTAGTTTAAGGTCGTGGCGGTCCATGGTACCAGTTTAAGGCCTTGGTAGGCCATGGTGCTAGTTCAAGATCTTAGCAAATCATGGGTTCAAACTCGATCCTCCTCTAGATTTCAAATTATTTTTTAAGATATATATATATATATGAAGTGTGGAAGGTCAAGGGTTCAAACATAGGCCCCCTTGCCCCATTTTATCTTTAAATAATCATAATAATAATAATAATAAATAAAGGTTTTGGCCCTAGCAACTAGAATTGCAACCAACCCTTGCTACTAGCCATAATAAGGGCTAGCAAGCCCATCCACCCAGTGTCACGACCAACAAATGACTAATGGTAGTGAAGCCTCTACCGCACTATGCAACCTTCTATCAGCTAACATCCATGTCCTACAATCGCTTATCGCGTGCTACCTCTAGGGCCTATCACTAGTCACTTGTGTCGACCACACCACCCACCACTTGCATCTGTCCTACCACCACACACCATCGTCATTGCACATCGAACACCTACCATTCACTGTCATGTCATGTCGTCACTATGGTGTCACCTCCCCTACTACCATCTTTGGTATCACCATGACACTCAACGCTACACCTATCATCCATTATGCACTTCTTTGATGCATGTTACCTATCACTATTCTCAATTCCTTGCCCATCTATGTCCTTTGCCATCATCACCCAGATTTGCAAAAACCCTCACTTCCTCTACCACTGTAAATTGATGTTGCCACTATTTCTTCTAATCTTGGGCCTTTACTACCCTACAACCTACGTTGCATTGGCATGCAACTACCTTTCATGGTGTTGACGGCATCCAATGATACCATTCATAACAACCATGGTGCCATTCATAATGGTCCATCGTGAGCATTGTGGGTACTAATGATGCTTTACATAATGGCCCATCCAAGGCACCATAGGCATCGATGACACCATTCATAATGGTCCATCTTGAGCACCCACAAACATCGACAACACTATCCATAATGGCCCTTCTGTGGCTCTCGATTTCTCTATCAATTGATAAGAAAATTTGAAATTTTTGTTAACTAACAAAAAATTCCAATAAAATCTGGAACATGGGAAAATTTCTTTAAAAAATAAATTTGATGCATTGGTAGCATGTGAAATCAAAATTCTATAATTAAGCATGCTCATTCTATAGTAATATTAGGATGGATGACCTCTCAGGAAGTCTCGTTTTTTGCACCAAATATCTTAAAACTTCAAAAGCCATAACTTTTGATTTTAAAAGCCTTTTTCAACAAACGAAGAGTCATTTCCTATAGATTTCAACCTTTTTTACATAATGGTAAAGTCAAATCTACCTTTTGAATCCCCAAAAAATAGTTTTCAGCCCTTGCCTGATATAGTACCTTAAAACCCTTAAAACTTAATTTTAGCAGAACTTGAGTATACGATGTCCATTTTCAATGTATGAATAGTCATGTCCAACATTTTTCACCCTTCTAAACTCAATGGTGATGTTAGCTTTATCA
Source organism: Gnetum montanum (assembly GCA_015680685.1). Classification (NCBI taxonomy): domain Eukaryota; kingdom Viridiplantae; phylum Streptophyta; class Gnetopsida; order Gnetales; family Gnetaceae; genus Gnetum; species Gnetum montanum. The sequence continues at coordinate 160,534 of MNCI01000527.1, read as the reverse complement.
CTTGAGGACCTGATAATTCGATGATATTAAGGAACTATGCCTTAAAACTTGATAACATAAGCACAACTAATTATGCCTAATAATTCAACTATTGGGACTAATGGATTTAAACTTTTTGGAACCCTAAGATTCAATGCTTAACCTTTTCAAATAGCCTTAAGATCACTATGGCATGTCATTAGTTACGCTACCAAAGTTAGTGTCTTAAAGAAGGGTAGCAAGGTCATTAAGAATAAGGTGATATAAATATATCTTACTAAAATTAGATAATGTTGTTATATATTACTAAAACTAAATAATATAGTTAAAGATTACCAGAATATGTTGATGTATCCGTATCAATTGATTATCAATCAATGAATTAGTTTATGTATCAATTAAAGAATCAATTTATGAACAAAAATGATCAAGAAGATATATATATATATATCAGTTTTCCCTGCAACCAAATCATACAATAAAACAACATGGAAACTCAAAATCTTATTTCAACAAGGTTTATGATACTAGTAAAGAGAAATGATTCAGAGGAAAATCAAAGAATGAAAATGAAAGTTGCAACATACAATGTGCTTGCAAGATCCTTAGCGAGTGAGAAACAACATCTATTATGTCCCCCATGGGTTTTGATTTGGCATGAATATCAATACCCACACATTTTAGTAGAGTTACAAGATTTGGATGCTGATGTTTTATGCCTATAAAAAGTCTTTCCATGGGAATTTCTATACCAATTCCAACCAAATTTTCAAAAGATAGGATACAGAGGTATTTATAAGCAAAAGGATTCATGTGAAAGTTCTTCTTTCAAGCCATATAGATTAGCCTATTGCAAAAATTACAACATGGATGGTTGTGTAATCTTTTATAAACAAGCCAAGTTTGAATTGATACAAAAAATTGAATGGAGTTTAGAAAATATGATTTTTGAAATTCTAGAACTTCAAGACATGGAAAAGAAAGAATAATCAAGATTTCGAAAAAATCACATAGCCTTGGTAGTGATTCTAAAAGCCCAGTTATCAGGAAGATGTATATGCATGGTTAAGACACATTTAATTTCCAAACCAACATGTTCAAATGTTAGACTATGTCAATGAGCATACTTAATTAAGAAAATAGAAGAAGATTTGAAGAATAAGTTATTCCTGAGATATACCGATCCAATTCCATTTATTCTTTGTGGAGACTTCAATGAGAAATTTGGAAGTAGTGGTTATCAATTCTTAAAATATGGATTTGTAATGGAATCCTTGGAAGATGAACCTGATTTGAAGAAGATATTTCCATCAATTCAACATGCAATTCCATTGGCTAGTGCATGTTCTACGTACTTTGAATCTTCAGTAGATAAATCAGATCCCAGAATTCAAGAACAGGTGATGTTCATGGACAATACTCATGAAGAACTACAATTTACCAATTATTCTATTTGTGATTAATGAGGATGGATCAACAAAAATTTTCATTGAGACTCTAGATTATATTTGGTACGATGTCTGATTCTTCCAAGTTACCAAGTTACTAGAATTGATTTCTAAAGAAGAAATGGAGAAGAATCAAGCTCAAGCCTTGCCATCTCAAACAAGATCATCTGATCATATACTACTTATGGCAGAATTACAATTACTTCCATCAATTCATAAGGTTGATCAAGAGCAGGAAGTATCTCACACTTACCTTTATTTATAATATTATTATTTTCTTCATTATTTAATTTATATTTTAATTAGATAAATAAAAAATCTAAGGTAATGAAAAATTGGGAATAAGAATTTTTTCTCCCTTCACTTAGGTAACCTGATACAAGTTGCACTTTGTGTGATGCTAGTTAGACTAGTGATTGGTGGTTGGTAGACCTTTAATTCACCTCTTGTCATTATCTTAGAAAATGAAGTAAGAATTAAAAAAGTAATATTTAATAGTTATATATTTTTTTCTCACATATATTTTGTTTACAGAATAAGCAAGAAACAACTTCAAGTTCAAAGGAGTAATCAAATTACTGGAGCATAGGATCATAATAGAGGCATTGGAGTTGGAAAAAGATAATGAACATGGACTCATTCGAGGATGAGCAAAACCTAAGGGGGATAGATTGTCACATCCCCATTCTCAAATGATGTTGTTGCTTAATGAAAACGATGCCTCTTCATAAAAGGTGATATTTTTATTGTAACAAGACCCAAAAGGATAGTTGTAATTAAGACCCAAAAGGTTATGTTGTAATAACAAACATGTCTCTTAAGGTAACCTTTGACCTAAAGCATTTATACTTAGGCTTAAAGGTCATGTGAGGCATGGAGTGGCAAAGCAGATATAGGTAAGTCATGAGAGTTGGGTGAAGCAAGACAAGAAGTGGACCGGCCATCCCTTCTAGTTAGTTAAAGGCATAACTATGGTGGCAATGTTGGATTGCCTCTAATGGGATAGATGCCAAAGGAAGAAAAGCCCAAGGAACACTCTTAAAGCATGATCTAGACACACTATTCCAAATCAATAAAGCATTCTTTTCTTTTTGTTTCTACACTTTCTCTGTTATTTCCTTTTTGCATAATGTCAAATGTTACATATATTTGATGTTTGCTATATTATCTTCTTATGCATAATGTCTAATATAATGTATATTTGACATTTTCCATGACATCCAGAGATGGGATGTCACAATGGAGCATGATGAAGAGATGTCAAATCGTTATAGTGCATGAACAGTAAACATAGGTCAACATTGTATTCCAAGGTATCGAAGGTCATAATCAAGCTACAAGGTTGGGCTCAAGGAGTAGTGCTAGATGGATGGCAATGGTATAAGAACTCTTGACATAGTAGGATAAACTCACCAAATCTTGCACATTGAGGTTGCATGTTGACTTGCTACCATAATGAATTGCACCCCTGTGATGGCTCTAGGCTTCATCCTACAAATAACTCCAATAGGACAAGAAAACCAAGTAAAGAGAGCATTTTATAACATTACAATTTGTATAGGCCACATAAAATGATAAAACCAAGCCACCCAAATCACCAATATTACTAGTTTAAGGCCATGGTAGGCCATAGAACCAATTTAAGGTCCTAGCAAACCATGGTTCCAGTTTAAGATCATTGTGGACCATGGCACCAATTTAACGCATTGGCAAGCCGTATTGCCAATTTAAGACCTCAATAGGAAATAGTAAAGCAAGATCACTTGTTAATGGTCATTAATGTTGTGGCTACTATAGGCTTTAGGTAGGAATGGTTAACCAAATTGGCCAACTCATTTCCATTCATGTTGGCTATCCTCAATGCTCCATTATTGTAGGCTCTGGCAACAAGGAAGGACCCTTCCTAGTTACCCAAGAATTTATTCACTTGCTCATGGATATTTTAGGACTAGGTCATCTTCCTTGATCTTACTCTTGGTCAAGCTATGGTGGTTCTATCATTTCTACCTCTCTTGATACTGCTCAACATGAGCTAGCACTCCCACATGCTGCTCCTCCATCGTGTCCAGGTTTGTTATCCAAAACGCCTTGCTCTACTCATCACTGATGAAGTCAAATAGGGCTACTCAAAGTGATGATACATGCAATTCAAGAGGTAAAATAGCTTCAGAACCATAAACCAAGCTATAAGGTGTTACACCAATTATTGTATGGTAGGTTTTCTAATAGGCCCAAAGTGCATGGATAAGCCTCTCATACCATTTAGGCTTGCTATTATTGAGCATCTTCTTGAGCAAGTTGATGATGGCCTTGTTGCTTGCTTCTACTTATCCATTGGCTTGAGGATACTAAGGCAATGAGAAAGAATTCTTAATGCCTAAGTTGTAATAGAAATACTTTGCTTCTTAGCTACTAAACTATGGTTCATTATCTATAACTATGTTCATGGGTATGCCAAAACGGGCTACAATATTATCTAGTATAAATTTACAAACCTGTTCAAATGTTGTCCTTATTAGTAGAATAGCTTCAACCTACTTTGTAAAGTATTTGGTTCCAGTGATGATGAAGCAATGACTTATAGAAGACTTAGGTGTTATAGATCCAATGCTATCTAACTCACATCATTTAAATGGCCAAGTTATCTAAGTGGTATGTAACTCAGTTGGTAGTATGTGTATCAAGTTATTATGTCATATGCATGTGTCATAGGTCTTAAGCTTTTATAGGAAATTACTTTTCATATAGGTCTAATAATAGCGTAACTATCTAATCTTAGCAGCCATAGCTCTAAGTCCTATATGTCCCCCATCAAAACCCTGGTGAACCTACTCTAGGACTATTTTGACTTTAGTTTTACCCAAGAATTTTAACAATATGCCATCATAGGACCATCAACATAATGTGTTATCACCTACATTGACATACTATTTTTATCATTTACATACAACATCCTTTTGAGCAATAGTTAGGCCTTGTGAAGATTCACCATGCATGAAGTAGAATTTGATATCATCATACCACTCCCTGGTAGGAGCAGTATGAATAATGACCACAAAGCTATCCTCAACACTTTTCATGATGGTGATAGCACAATCCATAGTTAAGGTGGGCAACTTACTAAACACATCTAGTGTCACACTGAGGGCTAGCATTGTAATGGCATTAACTATAGCATTTTTTTTAGGATGTATGTTGGATATCAATGTCTGCAAATTGTTATAACAATTACTTACCTAGGTCACAATAAGGTTGTAAGTATGTGGCTTTACATGCATAAAGCTCGGTTACTTGGTTGACCACAAGTTGTGAATCACCTCTAATCATTACTCACTTGATTCTTAGGTCATGAGCTACCATCATTCCCCTAATCAAACCCTCATACTCTACTATGTTGTTGGTACATGAAAACTCAAATCAATAAGCAAAGGATCATATTTCACCAGATGGGAATGTTATGATGGAAATGGCATTGGCCCCATGGGAAGTTGAAGCTCCATCAAAATGCATGATCACCTCATAAACCTTAGGCACTTGGCTAATAATGTTGATATGTTCATTAGGGAACTCATGATCTATGGTTGCATGATCATCAATAGGCGAACTAGTGAGTTGTATGACTATAGCTTAACCTTTTGTTGAGGATTGAGAGATTTACTAAAGATCAAACTCCATATTTATGGATTTCCATCAAGCTATATGACTACTTTCATAGATGTTGATCATTATGGCTCTGAGTACATTGGCTTTGCAAATGTCATTGACCTAGCTTCTAAGAGATAGTGTCTCCACTTCTTTAATGAGAATACTAGTGCTAGAAAATACTAGTTAACTTCAGTGTATCGAGTCTCATGGAAAACTAATGCATGGCTAAGGTAGTATACTGACATCTCTGCTCCATCATCACATTTTTGATAGAGTAGAGAGGCAATGGACATGTCGAAGATAGCAAGGTAGATGTAAAATAGTTTACCCTCTTACAAAGGCTAAATTTTTAGTAGTTGTGCCAACTCTTGCTTAAGGTTTTGAAAGGACTCCTGGCATTAAGTCATCCACTCATAGTGAACCCATTTCCTAAGAAAGTGTTGCATGGGCTATAACTTATTGATAAGCCTAGTTATAAACCTGCAAATAAATTGTACTTTGCCTTATAATCTCAAAGCTTCTTTAGGTTGGTAGTTGCTGCTAATTTGGATATGGCCTTAGCCTTATTAGGATTGACACATATCCAAAATTTAGATACTACAAAGCAAAGCATCTTACTCATCTTGACATTGAAAACACACTTCTTGGGATTGAGACATCATTTAAGCACAAGATCTAGGTCATTAACATGGTCATTGGCCACTTTGGATTTAATGGCAATGTCGTCCATGTAACTATTGAGTAAACCTAACATATAGTCACTAAAGATATACATCATGACTCGTTGGTAAGTTGCTCCCATGTTCTTAAGGCCAATGAGCATCATAGTATAGCAAAATGTACCCCAAGGGGTCATGAAGGTTATGCTAAGTTGATGTTTTAGGTTAATCCTAATCTAGTTATTTCCTGAGAACCCATCCATAAAGGACAATAAGGCATGTCCAACCGTAGTATCGATAAGTTAGTTAATACTAGGCAAAGGAAAGTCATCATTCATGGTGTCCTTATTTAGGTATTGGAAATCAATGCAAATATGGATACTCCCATTTTTCTTAGGGACTACCACTATGTTGGACATCCATTCTACGTAGTCAACAGCCCTAATGAAACCAGCTTGGTAGAGTTTTGTGATTTCTTCATCGACTGCCAAGGCCAAATCAGGCCTAATCTTGTGCACTTTTTGTTTAATTGGTCTAATGCTAGGATCTATTATGAAGTTGTATTGTACTAGGCATGGGTCTAGGTCTGGCATATCTTCATATGACTCGGCAAAGACCTTAATGTTGCCTTGTAGGATCTTGGTGAAGTCTTAAGCCTATTGACGTTCTAGTGAGGAAGTTAGTTTTAGTGTTTTCTCCTCACCACTATGTGTTTTGATAGGAACATCAACTAGAGAATCTTCGGTTATGTCACCCATCTCTATGTCAAGGATTTTGACTAGGTTTTCATGCCATTCTAAAGGTTTTTCTATCAAGGCTATGCAATTGACAAGATCATTAGGCTTAAGATCCAAGCAATTAGGGTTAATACACCATTCAACATTACCATGAGGCCCACTTAGGCTCAAAGGTAAATTGATCTAATTCCAAGTACTCATACTTTAGTCCTGCATGTCAACCATCAACACATTAAGTGGCACCTAGGTAAAGATGAGCAAATAATGCTAAAAGACTATGAAATTATGCAAAAACATGCTACTCTAATGCCAAAAAAAATGTAAATGGGATCATATAAGGCTATATAAAAATGTAGATATGGGTAGAAAAAATGGAATAAAGGTTAAAAACAAGGTCAAAACAAGTGAAAGAAGTTCACAATAGGTTACAAATTTTCCAATTTAAGGCAATAGCAATCCATGATACCGGTTTTAAGTCTTAGCAGACCATGGTCACATGATGCCAAATGGTGGTCAGGGAAGATCAAACCCCATCATTTAGTACCAATCAAAAACTAATCATGGCTACACAAGCTAATAATAAAGGTAAACATATTGAAATAAAAGCACCATTGAGGCTAAATAAGGTCAACAATGCAAAAATATCTAGAACATATTGTGATATGATAAACCAAAGTAAAATAAGGTAAAGTAGGACAGATATGGTAAATCTTGGTTAAAATATGGTCTAAAAGAGTTAGAGTTTGCTAGATTTAGGCCTTAGAAGGCCATGGTTTAAGGCTATAAGATTGTTGGACAATTTTGGGCATCAACAGAGGCTATTTTTGGGTAGTTTTGATGGAAAAAGTAAGTGTTTTAATTCTTTCACGTTGGACCCTTCTTATTTCCACGATGGCCAACGTGGAAGGGGTGATCCCCAATGTGGATGGAACATCCAAAAGCTTTTCTAGGCTTGTTTTGGTTAGTTTTTAACTTCTAATGGCTTTCATGTTAGTAAAGTTAACTAGGGAAGAAAATAGGCTACCTTTAGCATTAGTTTCAAACATTGGAATCCCCGTTTCAAGCTTGAAAACATCTTCCACACTAGAGCCATGCTAGCCAACATGGAGCTAGTGTGGAGACTAAAGAAAATATGTTTCCTAGCATCAAGAGGATATAAATTAGGGTTTTGGGGCCTTCCCAAGATAACATAGGGCTAGATCTATCAAAATTGATCACTTTGGAGGACAAAAAAGGCTAAAATGAAAGATTTGAAGCCTCACCCCCCTTTTTCTGTGATGGCCAACGTTGATGGAAGGGGGATCATTGTACATAATCTAAATATAAGGAAAAACAAGGTCAAACACAGTTGCATGGACATTTGGAACCAAGATCTAGTAGTTGTGCATCCTCTAGCTATGTTTTGAGGTAATTTTAAATGGTTTTGAGTATTAAAACAAGTTAGGATAGCTTTCCCCCTTTTTTCTACACTAAGCATGGTGGCCCTAGCATGGAAGAATGGGGGTGGTCTTATTATTTAGCTTTGGGGTGATCTCAAATCACATCGACTAGGTTTCTAGGCTTCTAACATTGCAAGTTGTGATTTCCCATGTTTTTTACTAATTTTGGTCATGTGTGAAGGCTTTATGAGGCTATATAAGGTTACACCCCCTTTGATCCACACTAGGGAAGTTTCTCCAATGTGGAAGATGGGAGTTGATGAGATTTCAAGGCTAAAACAAGGTCTAATAGGCATCAACTTGAGGCTATGATGTCTTAGGCTTCACCGGCATAGGTTTTTCGTATCCAGGAGTGTCAATCTACTACCAAAAGTGCAAAGGTAGCTCTTCCAAGCTATGTCTATGCTGCCCAGTGTGGAAGACACCTCACCCCAGCATGGATGGATCATAAATCTTAGATCTAGGCTAATTTTAACCATAATCAACCATGCATGTCAACACCCAGAGTTGCCAGAATCAAGGACCATGGTTTAAGGTCAAATTTTAGTAGTTTTGAGGGTCTTTCAGTGGTTTTTGATGTTACCCCCTTTCTTCCATCCTAGATCCATGTTGACAATGTGGATCTAGCTACAAATACCTAAGGGGGATATCTTGTGGCTATTTATGATTAGTTTTGTAGAGTTTGAGGGCCTTGGCAGGTACAAACAAGGTCCTATGATGCATACAAGACTATCTAGTGTTAGTTTGACGTGTTTATGGGTCATTTATGAGTCACATCCTAGTATCCACACTTTATCCACATTGGCCAACATGGAAGAGGTTACTTCCAGCATGGAAGAGCTAAGCGAGACTATTTCTTGCTATTTTTTACCATTTCTAGTTATGCATGTGCACTTCGAGGGTTGCTGGTGTCAATTGTTGGAACCTAGGGTTAAAGGGTTATAACTGTAAAAGTTGTAAAATGGTTTAAAAGCTTACCTCTCTTCATCCATGCTAGGACTACCATGCTTAACATGGATAGGATTTTTCCCAACTTGGAGAACCAAATAAGGGCTATTTTAAACTATTTTGGTTGACTTCCAAAAGTTTGATGGCTTTTAGGAGGGTTCGATTGTTGCCAAAAGTCAATTTTCATGTAAATTTCACAAGTTTTGGCTTTACCCCCTTTCATCCACACTAGGGCTAGGATGCTTAGCATGGATAGGATCCTCCCTAGTGTGGAGAATCCTTCAGAAGTTGATTTTTATTGATTTCTGGAAGTCTACTACATCTAGAAAGGCTAATAAGGTTTTGGTGCAAGTACAAGGTAATTTGTCATTGTTTTGATGTATCTAGAACTCTTCATAAACCTCCTCAGTTGTATCCACATTGGAACCACACTAGCCAACATGGATAAGGTCTCCCCTAGCATGAAACAACCAAAAATGTTAGATCTAGGCTTGTTTGATAGCAAATCAACTATGCATGTCAGCCTTCATGGTTGAGGATGTTAATTGTCAAGATTTGGTGCCAAAATCCATCATTTCAAAGGTTCTCAACTATCTCATGCAACCATCCCCTACTTTTTCCATGTTAGGCATGATGGCTCCAACATGGATGAGAGGGAGATGATAGTTTTGTGCCATTTTTGAACAATTTTGTTGTACTTGAAGGCTCCAAAAGGTTTTGACAAGGTTTAGAGGTCACTAAGGTAGGTTATTAGGCTATTTTTGATTGTAAACTAGGTTTTATTACATATCCCCTAGGCTTCCATGCTGGCTCCATGATGGGTAGTGTGGAGGGGGCTTAACTAGCATGGAGAAGGCTATGGGTACAAAATTGACTTATTTCAAGAAAAACTTAGGCTACTAGAGGTTGTCAAGGAGCATTAGGTTCAAAAAAATAGCTACTAAGTGATTGATTTTAGCAATTTTTATCATCCCCCCATCCATCCATGTTGGATCTTCACTACCTAGTGTCTAAGAGGCCTTCCCCAGCATGGATCCACTAAATCCTAAGGTTTTGAACACTTTCAACTAGATTTGGTGAGGTTTTGGGGCTATTGGGGGTGACAAGGGATTTTTTATCATGTGGGCCCACTCTAGGGGTTATAACTAAGCTAAATGGGCACTACAAAATAAGTATGGGTGTTACTCCCCTTTCTCCAAATTGGGCAATGTTGGCGTAGCGTGGAAGCCCAAAATGTCTAGTTTTAATAAGATCTAACCCCCTTTCGAAGCTAGAAGTTGGATGAGGTAGGTCACAGCTACTAAAAATGGCAAGGGATTTAGGTTTTTTAGGGTGGCATGCATGCATCCACACTAGATCCATGTTTCCCAGGATGGACGCATGGGGGTTAAGGCTTCAATATGATTTTGGATGTTTCAAAGGGTCAAAACCCAAGCATTGATAAAGTTTCCAAGCTTGGAACACCTTGAATGGGAGGCATATGGTGGGGCCTGAAACACCGTGAAAATTTCGAGGCCTTGACAGTTCAGCAAAAAAGCCGGTGACTCAGACAAAGAGTTACAACAAGGCATAGTGTGACAAGTTCCTTTTCAACTAAAAGTCTGTCCTACCACACTGCATGGCACAGCAGAAGTAAATTCTAGAGGACAGAGCAAAGCAACAGATGCACGGCGGCAAAGCTTCCAACTTCGCAAGTTATCTATTTCAAAAATCTTAACTTCTGGAAAATTACACTGTATTACGCTACGTAGCATAACATCACATTGTGTAGCGTAATATCAAAGACAGTCCATCACAGCATCAAGAATGGCAAACATGCAAGACTTCAACAGCCCAGTAAAAATCTCAAGTCCTAAGCAACAGTCTACAGTATAAAGCGCGTTTCAGCGGGTTTTCTTTCCTAGTTGAGGGGCCCATTATGCTGCTTTACGTAGTGCAGCGTAGTAAAACCCCAAAAAAAGATAGAAACAAAGGAAGCGCGGCAACAACACTTTAACTTTTGCAGTTTCGTTATTTTACGCTGAATTACGCTACGATGCGTAATTTAGTGTAATGTAGCATAATTCAAGTAACGACAAGCACATTAGCAGTTCATATGCCACAATATGCTCTCTAGCGTATTACAGCATAATCAAAGGACAGTCTATTGTCAAAGCCCGCACGAGGGTAGTTTACGATGTGCTACGTAGCATAGCGTCGCAAGCTTCAACAACAACACATTGAGTCAACGGCATTTTATGAGTACAGGACATGTGTCATTTAAACCGCATTTTTCTCCTGACCTAAACCTTATAAATGCTACAATTGACGAAGATCAAAGGGGTTGGCAAATTTTTTCTTCAAGGTTGGCAAGAGAGCAAGAAAGAGAATCAGTGATCGTGAGAACGCTGGAGGTGATTGACAAGAATTCTTGATCAGAAATAATCGGCTACCAGATATTCTCCCACGGGTTTAACTTCCTTGCGCCCAGATTGGCTAGATCAAGGTAGATTGATCCTCGCTTGTTTCATCTTTATATAACTTTCTTGTTACTGGCATATGCTTCATCCAAACCGAAGCTCACCTGAAGTCATTGTATTAAACATATTATTTTTCATAAGTTAAATCCCAGATCTTCTGATCATACTTTCCACTAAATCTGATCTCTTGCATCCTAGTTAAACAGATTTGGTAATCTCATCTAGATCGTTTGCGTTGTCTTCAATTGCTTTCGGGATTAACGATATCGCATCGCTTTACAAAGAATCTTCGTTTCACCATCATACTACCAAACCTTTTACTGATTTAATAAGTCTTTGTCTAATCGACAAGACTATTCAAGGCACCTCGGATTCGCTTTTCTTTCCAGCACGGTCCTCGCACGGATCTAGGGTTAGAACTGTCTACACAAACTTTCGTTCGGTATTTCCAATGATTGACGTTTTCTGTCGTTACAGTTTTCTGGTGCTAGAAGGAGGGGCTTCATAGCCAATTCGCATTTTACGGGTAGTCTTGTAAGATGTCTGTATCCACTGTCAATTAACGTAAATGTAATACCTCCAAGGTTGTTTATGAAATTGTGTGGTGCAGATCGGTCGTTTCAACAATTCCTTTGGAATCCTACGAGATACAGCCCCGATTATTATCTTAGTTCGCATCCGTTGTCCTGATTTTCATCCTTTATTTCGAAAATGGTTATATCAACCACAGTCTTTGACACTGCCAATCTCAAAAACCCTTGGACCCTACAAGTTACGCCTCTTGCAGTCAAACAACCAACTAGTCTAGTGCGACCACGTCGCTCCCTCAGGCTACAAAATAAGGAGCCTGAGGGACAAGCTCAGCGCAAGGAACACTACAATTTCCTCTGTGCTAAGCTAGTGGCAAATCTGCCTCTGTATCCACAAGAAGTTGAGGAAAAACGAGAGTACGAGTTCATGTAATGCAACGGGAAGGAACTCATTCCTACGCCCACCACTTTCATCCCTTTGACAGATCAACAAAAGTGGATCATAGACCAAATGTTGATGGCTAAGACATCGCCAAAGGAACTAGAAGCCTCGTTCCATGAGGAAGCACTTCATGATGGGCAAGACGATCTAGAATCTCACTCTGAAGGAGGCGGTCATGCTGATTTCACCATGGCCCCTCCTTCCACGATGTCTCACATAAATCCATTGTTCATGGTTACCACGCCTCTGACACTATCCAATACCGATTGAATCCTACATTCGCCAAGTCTACACTTTCTCTCTCCAACCACACTACCGGGCGAAGGTCCATCATAGATAATTCCTCAATGGGTGCAATTACCTAACCTGCCTCATCGTGTGCCTGCACCTCTACCACTGCATTTACATGCAGCACCTACGACCCAATTACCTACAACACCAACTTTGCTCCCGACTCATACAACCGAGCCTACCGCCACCACGTGGTGGGCCCCCAACATGTCCAATATTGCCCATCCTGTGCAAATGCACCATCATCCCCACCATTAAGGTCAAGTTCCACAAACGCTGAACCCAGCTATGGGATCGCTGCTCATGCCCCTGGCTACACAAACAGTGTACCCAATAGCGCAGCCGATGATGGTTCCCCCATCTGCACCAACCACCATATGCTGGATGCTGCAAGCAACACTGCCTGCAAGGACTATTCCGATAGCACCAACCGTCGACCAAGCTATTGCCTCTATGCTGCCACTCGGTGTTGCTCCCCCTTCCATTCCACAAACGACGTCATCGTCTACAAGTCTGGACCAAGCCTTCCAGCTCATCCAGACCCTTACAGAAGAGGTCAAGCATCTCAAGGCTGCCGATTCTGATGTGGTACAAGTCATGGATTTCTACCATGACGATCCTATCAGTCCAACAGTCCCAGTCCTGTCGTTGCCATCTGGGATCCCCCTTCCTCATTTCACGAAATACAATGGGGAAGGTGATCCCAATACCCACCTCGTCACTTTCAGATCAGAGTCCTTATTGTTGCAATAGTTGTCACATACTATAATCCGTGTCTTTCCTATGTCTTTAATGGGTAAAGCTTTGGATTGGTATCGAGCACTTCCACGTGCTTCCATTTCAACTTTGGAAGAGCTGCTAACCCAGTTTGTGATTCACTTCAAATACAACTTGAAGCCAAAGGTCATACTAGACTAGCTTATGGGGGTTAAGCAAGACCCGCTCAAGTCAGTCCAAAAGTTCATACAGTGGTGGAGCACCATCTTGAACAAAATCCGCGAACCCATCACGGATGCCCATCTATTGGCAATTTTCAAGGGAGTAGTCAACGACTTTATCAAGTCTAAGCTGTATTACCTCATCCCCCGTTCCCTCAGCCAAGCCTTCGCTCAGACTAAGAGCATCCAAGACGTAGCAGAGGCTAGTAAAGATCCAGTGTATGTGGCCTACAAAAATTCCCACAATAAGGGTAAGGAAAAAGGTAAAGCCACGAAGACTACAGTCGCGATAGTTGCTAAAGGGGCCAAGAAAAAGAACAACAACGGCAAGAAAACTGCTGCGGAGCCAGCCGAGCCTACAACTAGCTCGAATGGCACCAATCAAGAAGCTTCTTCTACCCCTAAAGCATCTCCACAACTAAGGTTGAAATTTGAGCATAAAGATCGCTCAAATTACGCAACCCTACCTGTGAAGCCTTTAGAACTTCTGAAGCAATTATTGGGAACCGACCACATCCGACACAAGGCGGTGTCTGAGGAGGCTCTGAAACGCCATAGGTGCCACTGCAAGCTACTCAAGAATCCCTCCTTAGCCTAGCCTAATGAACTGCCTATGCCTAAGAACTTTAAGCTAGACCGATTCTGCGACTACCATCAATTGTGCAGCCATGATATGGACTACTGCTGGGTATTGAAGGATGACATCCAACATCTGATAGATCAAGGTGACTTGATCTTAGATAGCAGTAGTCCAACATGCCCAGAAAACCAGGTCATGTGTGTGTACCAAGATCCGTTGAACGCAAACAATGTAGGGTACACAATCAACATGGTAGGAACATAGGGCGATAATCAGGCTGCGTTGTACACCCAAGGTAGCCTTTTGTGTTGCGAACACAACCTCGTTCGACCCAAACGACAGGTCCGTCAACGCCAATGAGTGGCACTCCAAGGCATCCTTTCATCCTCCGAACTTCGTCCCAGAATACTTCCCGACAGCCTGCAGTCATTAAAGCCGTGGCACAGCCCACGCCTACACCCAAGGCACCCTTAGTCATCAAAGTACCAAAACTATCAACCGTCCCTCCTATGCAGGGGCAATCCTCTAAGTTAAACTTACCTACTGTCACTATTGATGCAGCCAAGGGTCCTCTTACGTTGGGGTTACCCAAACCTCAACCCCTCGCTTCTGCACCGTTAGCCCCACTTGTCAAACACAAAGAGGTTACACGAAAGCAATTATCTCCTCCAGGCCAAAGGAAGCGTAGCTCTCGACCAAATGCCACTCCTCCCAGCGAAATTCACCTCTTAGGGCGAATGGAAGAGGAAAAGGGTGACAAACAACCTGACTATGGGCAAGATCTCTTTGATGCCCTGGCACAAGTCAAATAGGCTTTGAAACAGAAAAATACAATGTTGAGCCTTTATGACTTACTCATGACGTCGCAAACACATCGTGAAGCTATGGTTCGCATGCTAACGTCCACACCTGTGGACGAAAGCCTACCGGCAAACGAAGAAGCAATTCACTCCATCATGCTTCTCCCTACCGCTAAAAAACCAAATCCCACCCCGTTGAACTTTCATGATGAGTCCATTAAGGACAACCCTGAGGGTCAGGTGACAATAGCACCCATGTTCATCACCATCCGAGTCGGCCAGCACCGAATCCAGAGAGTACATGTAGATAACGGGGCAGCCACTAATATCATCCCTTATCCCATAGTGGATAAATTAGGCCTGATCGACCAAATCAATCCTACATCAACATCATGCCTAAAGTCGTTCAACGGGGCATGGGTGCAGGTCAAAGGGACCGTTCATATCAACTTTGTGGCAGGGGACCAGTTCCCCACGGACGCTATGTTCATCGTGGTCGAGGAAATGCCTAGATTCAATTTGATTCTTGGGAGGTCTTGGTTAGCCCAACTGAGAGCAGTTTCATCACCCATTGATTAGGAAATCCATTTTTCTTACACAAGAGGAGAAGTGGTTATCCGAGGTGATGAAATAACCCCTCAAGCCGTTAACAACATAGAGATAGAACAAGGGTTGGAGATTCAAACGCCTAAGAATCCATCCACTGTCTCAGTACCCGAGCAACCTGAAACAATGGCTGATGATAGCCTAACATGGGCTAAACTACCATAGGGAAGATTGCGAGGCAAGGGAGAAGGACCATAAATCTCCCCATCCTTACGCGTTGTTAAAGACGAAGGCAATTAAGAAATAGTTACGGAGTTGCAGGTAAAAAACATTACCTAACTACTACGGTCTCATCAAACACTCTGTTTACGCTTACCCTTTATACTTCTTATGTTTATGTATGTATTTACGCTTTCCACAAGCTACCTTCATTACGCTCTTGTTTACCTTTGTGTTTAGCTTTATGCTTCCATCTTCTTTTCTCGAATTATGCAAAGGCTCGAAATGGCCTTAAACTAGCAACCTTATCTACACTTTGCACCCGAATTACGCAAAGGCCTGAAATGGCCTTAAACTAGCAACTTCATTTACACGTGGCACTTGAATCAGCTACGACCCAAAATGGCCTTAAACTAGCAATTCCATTTACTCTTTGTACCTACATCCCATTTACGCTTGCAACGCAAATTTCATTCACGCTTTATACTGAAATCCAATTTACGCTTACTCTTCATACCTTAAACTAAAAAGAAAAAAAAATGGCCTAAAATGGCCTTAAACTATCCAAGGCCCGAAATGGCCTTAAACTATCCAGGGCCTGAAATGACCTTAAACTAGCGATGTCATTTACGCTCTACACCAAAAATTCATTTATGCTTCGCACCTTAAACTACTAAAAAGGCCTTAAATGGCCTTAGACTATACAAGGCCCGAAATGGCCTTAAACTAGCAATGTCATTTATGCTTTACATTTAGACAATTTAACAGCCCACAATGGCTTCAAACTAGTAACCATATTGACGCTACGCTTTTAAAACTAATCACAATTTATCAAACTAATCACAATTCAGCACCAACGTTAAAACCTACAATACATTTTACATAAAGAGAAGACAACAAAAAGAACACTAACATTAATACCGAAATTTGTTTCAAATACTTTAAAAGAAAGAAATATAGTATCTTGTCTCGTCACACCACAATAAAATACCAGGTTAATTCATTACGCATCTCCCTTACTACCACTGTTCCCTATATCCCCTAGTTCAATTTCTACTCCAAGGAGGTCGTCCTCATAAAGGCCACCCTTTGCACGAGGAATCCTTTCATAAGGGCGATCCTCTTCGTGATACCCTTCAGCATGCTCTGTTTCCTGCAAACCCTCTTCATGAGGGTCACCACCTTCATTAGCTTCATCCTATCGAGGAATTTCCTCAGGTCATTCCTGTGATTAGACATGGTACATAGATTAACATCATCGTCAAAACTAGGTATAACAAAAAACACAATAATACTACAACTCACCTGTGACGGTCCAGCATCAGCATCAAAGGGGACTTGTTCTAAGCCAATCCACAGACAATGCATGATTTCGTCCTTGATGAGCTTAGACCAAACCTCATCTCCTAGATTAGTTCCAGCCTTAACCTTCCCCTTCTCAATAGGACTCCATCGGGGTGGTACAGGGAAAAAAGAAGGGACGGTAGTTTCGCCTCCAGGGAGATTCACTTCTCTTTCCGAAGAAGCACTCACTGTCACTTGCTCCTGGAACTTTTCAAATGCCTTGGAAGCATCAATAACGTCGAGAAAAAGCCTAAGGGATTGAGCCTCAATAGCAAAGTCCCTATAATGTTGATGGTAGGTAGCGCTTTCCCATTTATAAACATGTTTATGATCCTTCTGCGTTTGCCCCCACTCTTGTACACTCGCGTTATAATCCTTCCAATCCTGGTTCTTCTAAGTAAGGAGGTCCATCTGCATACGTTGTTCAACCAGTTCATGGCTAGTTTGGACGTTGTTCCTGACGACAGCCCAGTAACAGGCGTAGTCAATTACAGCTGTCCTCCAGTCCTCGCTTCTCATCTCTTAGGCTTGCAGGAATTCATTCCGGGATTTTAGATCCCTGACCTCATCACGTAGAGCCATTCTCTCCTTCTCCGACCTGTGCAATCTCTTCCAAAGGTCCTCGTTTACACTCTGACACTCCCATAAGGAGCGAGTTGATCATAAAGTACATTTACGCATCTCATCGTAAATGTTGTAAGGCACGATGGTCGTTTCTGGTGAGGGCTCGGTGGTGTCAAAATTGATGGGCTCTGACAGGTCCCACCTGAGGTGAGCTCCTAATAACATGAAAATAACAGTTAGGCATAATTAAGTAGCGTAATGCCACAGTAAAGTAACTTTTGCATAATGATTGTAGCGTACCAACTTCAGGATCGATTCGCTCTAAGCAACCGATCATATCTTGGACAACCCCTTCCATAAAGGTGAATTTATCAAGAAACTCACCCCAGGAGTGAGTCGCCACCATTGTCAAGGGCACGCTTTGGTCACTTGTTATGCAGGATAAAAGGTATGACTGGGATATTACGACAACTAGTACAAAATAAAAATTAATTTTATCAAGCAACAAACCACTTGCCTCGGTTAATTCCAGCCGAAAGGACTTCGGCATCCTCCACAACTATTTCCTCCTCACACACAGGAGGCTATGAACTCCTCGCTTTATTAACTGGGGCCTCTTCTTCTGAGACTAAGGCCCCTTCTCCACGTCATAAGACCATAGCCCTCGTTTCGGGGGTCAACTGGTCTACAACCTTTTCCCTCACTATTATACAACACAACTAGTTAACATAAAATTTCACTTTTGTTCAACAAATGTTACGCTACAACCTCTACGCAAATCATAACCGCTAACACATTTGGACACTTACCACCCGGAAGAACACTCCGTTGGAACCAGATTTGCATTTTTTTCCCGACACCACCTGCTAGTTCAGCAGATCCCTCGTTTAAACGAGGCTTTTTCCGCGGCACTGAGGAATCTACTATCTCAGCAGCCAGGCGCTTCCCTCTTGACACATCGTCGGTGTAAGAGGGGGGCACCCCACCCACACTGTCTTGTCCTCGTGTTCGAGGTGCAGCCATAATCCTAGTCATTACCGACAACAACTGCCCAATCCCCACAGGAGGGTCCTGCGACCGGATAGTGCCAAAAATATGGGAGATCAATGGTTTGGAAATCTGAGTACAATCTTGCTGCACCTAGACCCCATCCCTCTAGACCACCAGAAATTTAGCAAAATGCTGGAAGCAAGCTATGAAGAAGGTAAAATGCACGTTGAAACGGTTTTCAAGCTTCTGGTGAAGCCTAACCATCTCAACATGCAAGCCTTCAGCAAAATAGCTCTCCCAATTGAAACGTGTCCCTCCCTCTAAGACCTCTCGCATAATTCGTGCCTGCTCGATGGTGAGGAATCTCCCCTGTAAGAGTATCTTGGGAAAGGCCCGAGCCTGAAAAAGGGGGTAAACGGTATGGGCCACCTCCAACACGATCCTATCACCAAGGATCCCCTTGGTTTCTTTCTAAACCCCCAGTCACTCCTCTATCTCTTTCTGGAGTTTGGAGCTCCTCTTCAACTTTTCATCTATGAGAAAATCATTGGAGGGGACCCCAAAGAGATTAGCGAACAACTGAGCATCAATGTCAAAATTTACGTGCACATTGCGTATGTGTATGTAGAGACGCTCGGCTTCCTCACTAAAGGAGTTGACCAGGGTCAACATTTCACCTGCAGTAGTGTCAGGGGTTATGGCCAAGAAAAGGTCCATCAGTCCAGCTTCCCAAATGTTGTTGATTACTACAATTGGGGCCGCTCTATGGCCGAGCCAACATTGTGCCTCTTTTATGTCACCATAACAAAAGAAAAGACTGCTGGCCTCGCGACCCGAAGCCATAATCGTAATCTCCCGTGATTCCCTAACTATTAACACAAAACCACAGTTAAACCAAGATGATTTCACATCATCATCACACAACATTAACACAATTCATTATTATGACAAAGCTTACCAGGACCGAAAGGTAAAGGAAACGGAGGGATTTTCCTTTAAACATCAGCAACGGTAAGGGGAGGGTCCAAAGTCCACTCCCTATCCAGCCATCCGAGTTTCTTACACCTAGAAAAGAAGTCGACATAATGGGTAGGGTATTTTGGGATCTTGAATGCCAGATGTCCCATGAAGACAACCCGCACGTTGCTGATAAAGGTAAATTCCCTTATAGCATTCTCAGCCAACGACAATGTATCATTATTGCCCATAAGACTACTTTCATTGATAAAAAACCTATGCCAGAAACACAAATCCTTTTACACTCAATACGCATCTAAACAATAGTTAGCATTACAATACTGCGAGATGAAGCGAAACTTACCCACCTGCGTAATGCACGGTACCTGGTGGATTCTGGAAATAAGTTGTGGGATGATGGGCCACGAATAGAGTGTTATAGGCATGATAACAGTTAAACCTGGGCATTTCCCAGATCCAGTTTAAATGCCTTAAACCCTTGACATTCTGTTCGCAGTCTTGCACCCACATAGTTTCAATCGTGCTGTCTGACAGAAACGCTAAGACGCTCTACGTCGAACCGACTAATAGCATCTCCAAAATAGCGGCAGCTTCATCACCTAGTAAATGCGACAAGACGATTACGCTATAGTTGTGAAGTAGAAATTGCAAAAAATCTCATGCGCATCTTCGGAACCACACCGCCTCCTCCTTTAGACGAGCATGAGGAGGAGGAACATTGGCCACGAGGGCATGATCGTAGCACAGAACGCCCACGATGTCCAAAACGATTAAGACGGGCTTTAGCTTAATACTGTAGAAGACAAATATACTACTGTTAGACAAAATCTAGACATGAATATTTGTTACGCTACACTAGGGCTCGCACAATTCCTGGAAAATTATGGCGTATACTAGAGGCGCATAGCCAAAATCGCCTAAACCCTTATAACAGCTCAAGGTTCGTCTCTGACGACGGCAATGAAAGCAAAGACTGCGTATTACTCCGATGCAATATATAAATATTACAGAACTCTGATTACACTACATTTACACGATATACATTATCTCTGTACAACGTTATTCCATATCATCTAAGCCTTCATAACAATAGTTCAGTTCTTGCAGATAGACATTAACGCCATGATACAACATTAGAATCAAAAATAGACAAACCATGACACTGCAACAAACATGACAATAGCATAAAAAAAAGGGTGAAAAGTGACTTACTGGTTAAGCGGGATAATGTCTAGAGCTTCTACTCTGGCCTATGAAACCCGCTGCACACTCTCCTGCATCTCATCTATCCTGGCCAACTTAGCATTCTTGCCTTTAACCTTGGGTGCCATTGTTGCAAAGGTCAAAATTGAACAAAGTCCTCGTAAAATCGTTTGCTCACGCCTTGCTCACGCTCTCTTCTAGCTATAACCAGGTCCAAATTCACGATATCGGTAACCTGTTTTGAGTATGAACCACTGGTTTATAAACAAAATGCTCAAAACCAACTGATTATTTCTGCCTGATCGACGCGGAACTTTCCCGAAACGCAGGTGTCAGTGTGACATAAAACGCGAAGATCTGGGCATTAATGTCGGAGATATCATTTGGGTTATGGTCCGAAATGACCCTAAACTAACGCATAGCTTATCACCTCGTAATTCGATCACATTAACTATGGTTAGTGCAAAATTCAAATCCAACCATTTTGACACACTAGACATGCCACGTTACACCTTTCATCTTGTTTCATACACTAGCATCTAGGTAGCTTCGCTTCACATTTCCTTTTACAAACTATGCATATTTGTAATGGTCCACTAAGACCTTAAATTGGAAACTTCTCTAACATGTGGTTCTAATGCAGGAAAAACAAAATTTTATCATTTAACAGATTGGCGAAAAAGACTATGTAACAACTTTCATTTTTGGCAATTTTGCAGGATCGCTCGCAAATGGACACAGCTTTATCCGCACCCTTAGCCTTAACAGGGCCGTATGGGAAGATCATTAGACAGTACGACCACACGCTAGTAGGAACAAACCCTTCTCTTTATGACGCAACCATAGTGACATTGGCAATATCCCTAGACTTGCCAGAACATCTGGCCCAAACACTCGACCTGGAGGCTGGTGATGTAACAAACGACCCTCTCAGCGAGGTCCTTGTGGTTACGCACAAAGGTGAAAATAAAACTCTTAGGGTTAGTTCTCTCCTAGACCAACAGAAGCAGAGTGACATAACCCAAGTGCTCCAAAACAATGCTGTTGTATTCACGTGGTCATATGAAGACATGCCAAGTTTTAACCTAAGATTATTACAGCACAACATAATCTTAGACCCACGCATTAGACCAATTAGATAGAAGGCATGGAAGATTAAGCCAGAAATCGTGCTAGCAGTGTGTGATGAAATCTCCAAGCTATATCAGGCTAGTTTCATCCGTGCGGTCGATTACTCAGACTGGATGTCCAACATTGTAGTTGTTTCTAAGAAAATGGAAGGCATACGCATCTGCATAGACTTCCGGGATCTGAACAAAGCTACAAGTAAGGACAACTTCCCGTTACCGAGTATCGACCAACTAATCGACACAACAGCTGGCCACACGCTCCTGTCCTTTATGGATGGTTTCTCAGGCTATAATCAAATTCGTATTAACCCAGAGCACCAATTGACCACAACATTCATGACACCCAAGGGGACCTTCTGCTACACCATGATGTCTTCCAGGTTAAAAAATTCGAAGCAACATATCAACAAGCCATCACGTACATCTTTAGCGATTATCTCTTAGGGAGATTGAACGACTATGTAGATGACATAGCTGTCAAGTCTATAAAGTTAGAGGATCATTTAGAAGACCTGGAGTTGGTCCTTAAATGATGTCTCCAACATGACTTACGGCTCAACCCGAAGAAGTGCGTATTCAGAGTCAAAATCGGACGCATGTTGGGATTTGTGGTATCAGAGACTGGCATCCGAGTCGACCCCAACAAGGTTAAAGCCATTGTCGATTTAACACCACCAACAAATCTCAAAGAATTATGCGAGTTACAGGGTAGGCTTCAGTTCATCAGGCGATTCATTTCAAAGTTAACAGATAAATTACACCCCATGCAACATCTTCTGAATAAGGGTGTCAATTTTGAATGGACCGATGACTGCCAGCGTGCATTTGATAATTTAAAAGAAGAGCTGCAACATTTACCAACAGTTTTCCCGCCACAAATGGATCAGCCTTTCTACATTTATCTAGCTAACTCAAACGTGTCTATAACTGTGTTACTTTACCAGAAAAGGAACAATGGGTCAGAAGCACCTATCTATTACCTCAGCCATGCTCTATTTGCTTATGAAACAAGGTACAACGAAGTAGAGCGTAACTGTTTGGCATTAGTTTTCACACTCAAAAAATGTAGACATTATCTTTTCCGCAGTCAGGTCAACATAATTTGTAAAAGTAATGTTCTGCGGGCTATCTCCAATAATTTGTATGAAAGTAATAAGATAGCTCGCTGGAAAGCTATCACAGCTGAGTTCGATTTACATTATGTTGACCAGTCATCAACCAAAGGTTAGGCCATAGCTGATCAATTAGCAATGTTGCCGGTTAACGATCAAGCTACAATAGAACCAGAATTCCCAGATGAACATGTACATAGTTTAAGCCCTGTATCAATAGGCCCTGAAGCGACATTATATTTTGATGGAGCTTCAACCACTAGAGGCGGCAGTGTCATCGCCGTTATTATGCTTCCTCCTGAGGATGTGCGTCCGTCGACTTACTGCCTGACCTTCCCTTGTACGAACAATATGGTAAAGTATGAGGGGCTCCTCAGAGGATTGTTGATGGCCAAAGAACTCAACATTCAACACCTAACAATCTGAGGCGATTCGATGCTAGTAATTAATCAAATCACAGGATTCTACGCCTGCAAGGCTGTGCACCTACAGCCCTACTGCGATATGGCTAAAGATCTCCTGAAGCAATTCGTAAAAACCGATGCTCAACATGTACTGTGCAATGAAAATGTCGTCGCCGATGCACTGGCAACACTGACACTAAACGTGCCACCACGTTTGTTTACCACTTGGCCCGCTTTAATGATAGAATGTACAAAGCCTGTCATTCAAGCGGCACAAATCTCCTCATTAAATGCGGAAGGAACGTCAGAATGGTATGACAGCATTAAAACTTACCTTCTGCATGGCGAACCACCGCACGAGTTAACACATGCGCAAAAAGATGTCATGCGCAAACATGCTAGGCAATACGTCATCCTTGGAGACAGTACTCTCTGTAGACGCTCCTTCGATGGGGTATTGCTTACCTGCGTTAACAGTGACCAAGCACAGCGAATAGTTAACGACGTCCATGAAGGACTGTGCAGAGGACACGTAGCCCCACGAGCAATGACTGCTAAAATTAGACGCTTAGGGTATTATTGGCCGTACATGGAAAAAGATTACCTTGCCAAGGTTAAGATGTGTGACCCGTGCCAGCGTTACGCAAATCTAATACATGTGTCACCAACTGAGTTACACACTACTCAAATCACTTGGCCATTCCAACAATGGGGACTAGACATCATAGGCCCCATCTTGCCTAAATCTTCCGTAGGTCATAGCTTCATTATCACTGCTACTGAGTATTTTACAAAGTGGATTGAGGCTATCCCCCTACGAAAGATTACATCTCGACAGGTTTGCCATTTCATCTTAGACAATATTGTAACCAGGTTTGGACTCCCTACGACTATTGTGACTGACAACGAACCACAATTTAGTAGCACAGAAACCAAATCTTTTTACAATAATCTTCGTATTAGGCAATCTTTTTCTTCACCTTATTACCCGCAAGCAAATGGTCAAGCAAAGGCAACAAACAAAGTGATCATCAATTTACTCAAGAAAATTCTCAATAGTAATAAGAAGCGATGGCATGAAAAAATCCTCTATGTGCTATGGGCGTATCGTACGACGTGCAAAACAGCTACAGACAGGACACCCTATAGCCTGGTCTACGGATCAGAAGCAATGTTGCCTTTGGAATTACAGGTTCCCTCATTGCGGATGGTCCTATCTACGGTTATAAATGAGACTCAACACAATGAGTCTAGAATCGTGGATTTAGACTTAGTGGAGGAGAAATGCATCCAGATGCTTGACACCATCGAGAGATATCAAGACAAACAGAGATGGAAACATCGACACAACCTACATCAGCAATCAATCGAGAAAGGAGATTTAGTTCTCAAGGCCATTCATGAACCAGTAGGTAAGTTCTCTGCAAACTGGGAAGTTCCTTTCCTGGTCGTCAGCGCATAAGGCAACGGAGCATTCAAGTTAGCAAACACCGATGACAACGAACTACCAAATCCGATGAATCATCTGTACCTAAAGCGGTATTACATCTGAACATCGACTCAGCTCAAAACTAGGTAACAAACGTCCGCTATGACGTAAAACTGGCAAAGTTGTACACGTTCGCTATGACGTAAAACTGGCAACTCTTGCACACGTCCGCCAAGACACTAAACTGGCAAAGGTAAGCACATGTCTGTTGAGACGCTAAACCAGCACAGACTTGTCCCTAGGTCATGACATAAAACTAACACCCATAGCGTGGTCTGCTAAGACCATAAACTAGCCCTTCCATCATCCGCTACGATGTAAAAATAGCATATTCCTGTCTGCCCAGACGTTAAACCGGGACCACGGTATGCTGAGACTTAAAACCAACAACAATGGTCAACCAGGACCTAAAACTAGAATCTGTCAACAAGCCATCCACGAAGCAAGTGAGCATGACCATTCTTGCACTGCATCCCTACCAGATCGAGCGGGTAAGGCATTGGGACAGATACAACGCCGCTACCCCCGCCGGCATTCTGCTAATTCCTCGGATATGCCGAAAGGCATGCTACTGACCCCTCAGAGATGTTGCTACGATAGCCACTTCGTAGCTACACCTCCTAGGATCAGTTTCGCTACTTGGGGCCTCAAAAAAACCATAGTCACCCATAGTCTCAGTGGCCTCCATCCATTGCCATCACCAGATTCTGGCTTAGCGGATTCGTCTGACATGTACTTTGCATGGTCCTTCAAGCAAGACAAATCTGGCTCTCAACGGCAACGACAAGAACCGTGACATCAACATTGGCACTTTTGCTGCTTGCTGCGGTCCCATTTTCAAGGGCCTACACTCTCCTTGTCGTTTTGGATGGAGCTTGTTTCAACAGCCTCCCTCCTTAACTATCAGGACGTTTGTTTCTGGCTTTCTGTTCCATGTTGTGTTTTGCAGGTTACTTGTTACAACAACGTTGATCAGGAATACTTTCATTGGGAGGTGAGGCATCATGGTGTTCGGAGGTGGCTGCTTAGACTCACCTTATCACTTGGAAGTGCTAACGCTACCTCTCCTGGGTACCTTACCTTTTTCCCCCCACCCCCCCTTTTTCCTTACTCTATGTTCTTCCGCACTTGTACAGAACATGAGCATTAAGTTGACCCGTTTGCATTATTATGCCCACAAACTAGCGTAACATAGCTCGCCTGGTGGCATGCACTCTGCATTTGAAAAAAAAAGAGGGGAGGGTTCTGGCAAAATGGATGTAAAACAATTCATCCAGCCCATGTAGGTGTAACACAACTCGCCCTTGCAAACCCCCCATATGCAGTATAACGGCATAACCTTTCGTAAATACATTAGCGAGAGGACGTAATGACTTGTTCAGAGAAGCTATATGTTCATGTGTTTGAGTCTTCCCCAAACCTACCATCTCTAACTCCTGTAAAATCCTTTCCATAACCTATAGCCCCTCATCCTCACACTTCTAAGTTTGACAGAACAACGTTTGAGCAGTCTCCGAAAGATGCTGTTGATGCTTTTGCCTTTTCGGTGTTTCGCATTCTTTGTCGACGTCTTTCGGGCAAGCCCTCTAAATGTCAACAAAGAGAGGCCATTGAAACACCATGAAAATTTCGAGGCCTCAACAGTTCAGCAAAAAAGCTGATGACTCAGACAAAGGGTTGCAACAAGGCGTGACACGACAAGTTCCTTTTCAGCCGAAAGTCTGTCCTGCCACATTGCGTGGCACAGCACAAGTAAATTCTAGAGGATGGAGCAAAGCAACAGATGCACGGCAGCAAAGCTTCCAACTTCGTAAATTATCTATTTCGAAAATCTTAACTTCTGGCAAATTACACTGTATTACGCTATGTAGCGTAACATCACATTGTGTAGCGTAATATCAAAAACAATCTACCGCAGCGTCAAGAATAGCAAACATGCAAGACTTCAACAGCCCAGTAAAAATCTCAAGTCCTAAGCAACAGTCTACAGTATAACGTGTGTTTCAGCAGGTTTTCTTTCCTGGTTGAGGGGCCCATTACTCTACTTTACGCAGTGCAACGTAGTAAAACCCCGAAAAAAGATAGAAACAGAGGAAGCGCGGCAACAACACTTTAACTTTTGCAGTTTCGTTATTTTACGCTGAATTACACTACGATGCGTAATTTAGTGTAATGTAGCGTAATTCAAGTAACGACAAGCACATTAGCAGTTCATATGCCACAATACGCTCTCTAGCGTATTACAGCATAATCAAAGGACAGTCTGTTGTCAAAGCCTGCACGAGGGTAGTTTACGACGCACTACGTAGCATAGCGTCGCAAGCTTCAACAACAACACATTGAGTCAATGGAATTTTATGAGTACAAGACATGTGCATTTAAGCCATGTTTTTCTCCTAACCTAAACCTTATAAATGCTCCAGTTGACGAAGATCAAAGGGATTGGAAAATTTTTCCTTCAAGGTTGGCAAGAGAGCAAGAAAGAGAATCAGCGATCATGAGAACGCCGGAGGTGATTGACAAGAATTCTTGATCAGAAACAATTGGCTACTAGATATTCTCCCACAGGTCTAACTTCCTTGCACCCAGATTAGCTAGATCAAGGTAGATTGATCCTCGCTTGTTTCATCTTTATATAACTTTCTTGTTACTGGCATATGCTTCGTCCAAACCGAAGCTCGCCTGAAGTCATTATATTAAACATATTATTTTTCCTAATTTAAATCCCAGATCTTCTAATCATACTTTCCACCAAATCTGATCTCTTGCATCCTAGTTAAATAGATTTGGTAATCTCATCTAGATCGTTTGCGTTGTCTTCAATTGCTTTCGGGATTAACGATATCGCATTGCTTTACAAAGAATCTTCATTTCACCATCATACTACCAAACCTTTTACTAATTTAATAAGTCCCTGTCTGATCGACAAGACCATTCAGGGCACCTCGAATTCGTTTTTCTTTCCAACACGGTCCTTGCACAGATCCAAGGTTAGAACTGTCTACATGGACTTTCGTTCGGTATTTTCAGCGACCGACATTTTCCATCGTTACAGGGCCCACTATCAAAAATTAAAATTTTTAAAAATTTCACTTATCTCCCATCATTCTCAATGTAGAGTAGACTTTCCCCTTCTTGCACTTTAGTGCATTTTGATTTCAAATGCACAGAATTAACAACTAGGACTTAAGAGTAGCCATTTAGGTTTTGCTTTGGTTTTTACATTTTGTAACTTTCAATCATACCTTTAGTCTTAGTAAATAGTGCATTGGAAGAGAGCTCTAGTAGATACTTTTGCTACAAATTCCATCCATCCCTAGTGTGAAAACACTATATCTCTCTCCTAGCCAGCATAGAGGCTTCCTCCCTTCCAAATCTCAAGCTTTCTTAACATTGGTGTAGCAAATATGAAGCAATGTGGAGGAAAGAGCAAGAATCCAAGGATCTTGAAGATAGATGAAGATGCAAGGAACATCTCTAAGCTTCAAAAGCTAGTCTACATCTAAGCATCTTTCATGGCCACTCCAAGGTAGGCTAACTCTAGTCATTTTTCTTGAGTTTCCTAGCCTTTTTGGGGCTTTCCTACCTAGGATGGGGCTATTTTTGTTAAATCTACGCTGAGTGGATAGAATACAATTTTGACAAAATCCCACATCATATTTTGGTTGTTTCTACATGGGTATAAGGTTATTTTTTTTATTCAGGCTTTGGTAAATTTAATTTCTAAAATTAGATTTGTTGTTTTGTGTGCTTTCTCCGTTAATTTGGGGATGGGGCCATTTTTGTCAAATCTAGGCTTTAGTATTTTTCAAAATTAAATTTTGATAAAATCCTATCCCTTATTTTGATGGTTTTTAAATGGCTTTAAGTTTGCATGATTGTTTTGGCTTCGATTCATGGATAAATTAAATTATGCTTTATGAGTTTTATGAGCTTTTTAATGTTTGATGAAAAAAGTAATCAAAGTTATCAATTTTTTATTGCAAAAATGGCTAAATATGGTTATAATCTAAGGTATAGATATCCATTTAAGGTTTTCAATGGCTATGGTCTTATTCAATTTGGATTTGAAACAATGAAGTTATGAATATTTTAGTTGAGTTGTGTAGTTGGATTTTGTGCCATTTTTAAAAATTTCATGTAAAGTTATGAATTTTTTCCAAATAAATGACAGTAGGTTTTTTTATTTTTCAGTTATAGCTGTGTAATTTCTTATTTAATTTTCCCTACAGAGGTGA
Organism: Gnetum montanum; assembly: GCA_015680685.1. Lineage (NCBI taxonomy): Eukaryota > Viridiplantae > Streptophyta > Gnetopsida > Gnetales > Gnetaceae > Gnetum > Gnetum montanum. The sequence goes on along the minus strand of MNCI01000527.1, from coordinate 131,422 downwards.
ATCAATCCATTTGGAGTTAGAATGAATTTTTGACAAATTTTTCATTAAACTCATGCAAAAAGGGGTTTTTGGGTGAAATCTAGGTTACAGCTTGGTTTCTTATGTTTTCAACTAACATGACTATAAGCTCTTGGCTATGTTGGTTATGCCTAAAAATCTCATGATTTTAAAATTCTTTCTATGGTGGAATCACTAAAATCAGAGTTAAAACAAATTTCTTACAAATTTTTTGCTATGGTCACATGAACTAGAGCTTTTTCATTAATGGAAAGGCTGCACTATTTTTTGTTAAATTTGTTGAGAATTTTCAAAGTTTCTATTCATGGCTATGTAGCTAATGATTTTGAAATTCCAATTATTTGGAATCATTGAATTTGAATTTACGATTAATTTTTGATGAATTTCTCGTACTATCATGTGCATAGGGGTTTTTCTTGGTTGTAACAATTTACCCCTTGGGGATGGCCACCATGAACATGCTTAGAAATTTTTGCTATCAACATCCCATTCTCCTAGGGATGCCAAAAGATGTTGACTATGCTCTAATATTGATTTCATGAAAAATAAAAATATTTTACTATCTTTAGTAAGATTTTTTTCTCTATAGTTATTTTCTAAGTTTTAAGGCTATTTTTATTTTTTGTCAACATGGTTTTAGACTAGGGCATAATTTTTTACTATAATTCCTAAAGGCTACAAGGGTTATAATGATGTTGTTTTCAAATTCTTGAACAAATTTGAATAAACACCTTAGAGTTTTTTACAAGAGCTAATTTCACACCCAACTATGATGTTTCACAAACTTGTCAAGAAATCCTAATTGGTTGTAATATTTTTGTTTCCCCATGTAGGGCCTTGCTCAAATCCATACTCATTATGGTTAATTTAGTGGGCATCTTATGTTGCATCAACCGCCCCAAGGCAAACATCCCTTTGTCTGATATCACATTGGAGAGGGGCTCTCTGTGGTTCTAGCCAAGGGCAATGGAATTCCTTGCCTACATCCTATAGAAATTTAGTATGATGCTATTGTCACACTTGTCTACGGATGTGGTTAGGGTCATAGTAGAGACACTAATGCCTATGACATCTAGTTTGATTACTAGGTTCATCACTGATGATCCATTACCTCAAGACAAAGGAAGAAATAGACATCATCGACACATGCTACCTTGCAGAGATCTGGACTATGCTAGAGTACCATTAGTATAATGTTGACAATATTTTGATGATGGTATGGAGAGTTGACATGTTATTTCAAAACCCACCCAACACTGTATACCATCTATAAGGGTAAGCACAGTTGTTATAGTATTTTTATGTTTTTGGTTTTGTTGGTTAGGTTACCTTTTCTAACTTGTCAGGTTTATGAACTTTTTGCAAGTATAGGATTAGTGATCAAGGCTTCATCAATAACAATCGAACCTTGGCAATGGCTCAAACCATCTTAGATGTATTTACCAAGGATCCTCAAATCAAAACTATTGTCTATGAATAGTTAAGAGGGAACTTTGATAGATACACTAAGGATTTCAACCCTGTCTACAAGAAGTGTGTGACCAACAAGATGACACACAACTGGTGGGTGGGCTCCAAGAGCACCAAGGATCAAACCTTCATAGTTGGAACCTCTATATAAACCACACTGAGCAAGAAGAAGAAAAGTAAACACAAGAGTCATAATGGCTAATGCTTTATGGTTACTAAGGTTTTAAGTATTCTATCATTTTAACTAGTTGTTAGACGTGCCTATGCTAATGCTAGATTTTTATTGTTGCTTTGTAGAACCTTCCACCTCTACTGACATCACCTTATCTATTTCATGAATCATAAGAATAACCTCATTCTAAAATTTAGTGAAGTGCACAGGAGTGGTTGATGGGACAAGCACCTAAATACATCCAAGCAAACATTGATCATGCAAGTTTGCTTGATGTATTCATGACACCTATCCCTTTCATACCCACTATAAAGATGCTAAACATCATCAATGCCTTTAATGAAGAAGCTAATCATTTCAGCACCACAGGTTGAGGCATGCCAATTATCATACCCATCGATGATGACACCTTTTGTAACTTGTTTGGTATTTCCACTGACTAAATAGAAGTTACCACAAGAATAGTGAAGGAAGCAAGCCAACATGAGGAAGTTTCAAAGTGGTCTGGTGCCAATAAGGGCCACTCCAGGCTTTTCGTGGATGGCTTCATGAATCTGAAAGCAAAGGCATCTTACCCTTTGTTCAAATCTAATGTTTTTTCTAAACTATTTTCATAAAAGAATGTAATCAGCATCACATACAAGTGGACCTTTAAGAAGGTCCTAATGGAGGATACTAGATTCAATTGGATGGTTTCCTTTGCTATCAAGTTTTAGGAGGAGATTCTCAAACTCTGCGATGATACCTCCACCATAATCCACATGAATTTTTCATTTTTTGATGGTTATTTGAAGATGTTCACAAAGTTTCTAATGGTGTGGAGGAATCAACAATGGATGGCCCAAGACCCAAACTAGCTTTCTAGGCCTTGGATAAAACAAATTTATCCAACCAAGAAGGCCCAATACCCACTAGATTAGATGCATGAATCACTATCTTTTACCACCAAGGATATTGGTGGTAGGCAATGTGAATTCCCTAACAACATACAAGAGGAACCCTTAATGGTTTGGATGAATGTCTTGATGGCCCATCGGTTACATAGAAAGGCCAAAGGGGCAACTAGGGCCAAGCTTAAGAGGTCCTTAGAGGAATCACTACTAGCATCAAAGCAACCCACCCAAAAGAAGCTTAAGTTTAAGCTTAAAAGATCACATTAGACAATCATAGGTAAGTTTTATCTATTTTTTGCTATTCTATGTTTTAAGGCTTATGGTTTTGTGTACTAGTTAGTTTTTCTGTGCTATGATTGTAGCAAAGCATCAGGACATGGTAGCCCAAGCTGCCATGAAGAAGGAAGTGTAGAGACATATAGCCATTGTAGCAAAGGATGAATAAAGACATGTAGAAGAGGTGCGCTTATAGCAGCATGAGGTTGAAGGGTTGGCCAATATAGGTGAGACAATGCCAAGTGCATCCCCCATCATCGTCCTAGAGGAGGAAGAGGAGGAGCCAAGTATGCACATATCTTAACACTTTTCATTATATCCTATGATTTTAGGTTTTCTTTTCATCCTAACCACTCAATTATTATTACATTTGTAGTAGTTCCTGAGCCACTAGTGAGGGCCCCTACCCCTATGTTTCGCACAAAACCATGAGTAGAGGTTCTAGACAAGCTAGAGTTCATGCATGGAATGGCCATGGACATCATCAACCAATTGCAACAAGTTGCACATAAGATACATTAGAACTCTGTTTTCTATGCCTCAGTCATTTTTCTATGCTATAGGTTGTGTTTATGTTATGGCTATCTTAGGTTGTAAACTATGTTTATGGTTGTATTTTATGGTTATGCATTATCTATAGTGCCATCTATGGAGTGGGACCCTAGCCAAGACATAGAGTTTGACTTGACAAAGCTTCCCTATGATGTACAAAGTGTACCCTTGAAGTTGTATGAAACTACTACTAATCTAGCAATTTCATGCACAAAAATTTCATGGAAGATGAAGAGGTCCAATGAATCCCTATGAGAATAAGTTGTAACCTTGAGGGAGGATACTCAACTGTAGGCACAGGTGATTATGGATTTCTAGGAATGTAAGGTCTTTGTGGAAGCCTAAGTGACTAACTCAAAGAACTTGTAAACTAGAGAGATCACGTGGGCTTACTACTAGCATACCATCTAGAATAAGCTGGCACTCTCATAGGAGATGGTAGAACAGTGGATGCAGATGGATCTCATCTCCTAACAGGCTAAGGATTGGAAAGATCACTGCACATGGGTCCTAGAGTGGGGTAAGACACAAAAGGAGCACAAACAATAGTATAAGGCTAATCAGGAGGCCTACTTAAAGTGGCTTAAAGGAGTCAATTAAATAGCATAAGAGAGAGCAGTTCATTTAAGGGATTCAAGGAAAGAGTACCGACCAGCTCTTTGAGAGCACTTTCATGGTGGAGAAATCTCTTACTTCTAAAATCACCATGGCTGTAGGCAAGAATTCTATGGCTACCATCACTCAGGAATCACCTACTTGGACCAAAGTGGATAGAATTGGCATCCTAACAAGCATTGATCTTAGGGATATTAACTAGGCCAATATGACAGAGGATCATATTCTCCATCATTTAGAGAATGGTCTTTAGCATCTACCCTCGAAAATTATGGAGCCAAATTTCCCATAGGTTTCATATGTTTTATGTTTTAGTTTTATTTTTGGTCTTGTTTAAGTTATAATTTTGGGTTGTAGGTTACTAAGTGTATTTGTGTTGTTGAATTTCAGTCATCAAGAGACATTGACAAACCTAGGTATGAGGGTAGGGATGACCCACCACTTCCTCTTCTAGGTGTCCCTTAATATTGTCCTACCTATTTTAGCTTGTTAGCTACATGGTTTTTGTTGTTGTTGTTGGCTATTCTTAGCCAAGACTATGTTATGGATGATTATTATTTATTTATTTTTGGGACATTCTACCAGACAGCATGGTCATGGCTATATATGTTATGAATATTTTAAATTTAAATTTTTGGTTTCAGTTTTGGCTATATATTGTTCTAGTGTTATAAACATTTTTAATGGCTATGTTGATCTTGGCTATAAATTTAAACAACTAAACAATGTGATTATAGGCTAAAACATAAATAAGATAACAAAGATTCTTACCAATTTTAGGCCATGGTAGGAATAGGTTGCTTAAGTATTTGCTAGTTTAATGTCATGGTAGGTCATGTTATGTGTTTGCGCTATCAGTTTTAGGCCATGGTGGGCCAGCATTAAAAAGAAACTCATATTTATTTATTTTTGGCAATTTACTATTTCAAAGTTTTTATGGAATTTCTAGTTTTATATCTTGCTAAACAACGAAAATAAAGAAAGAAAAAGGTCATAATAAATAAGTATGTAAATAAACATAAGTCTCTAGGCTGTATGCTAAAAGGATGAAAAAAAGTAGATAGAAATAAAGCTAACATAAACACTCAACAAGAAACAAAGGAAATCTAGATTAACTAGCTATCAGTGCATGGCTACAAAGGTTACAAGGGTGTAGTGTGGAAGGATCAAGGGTGCACCTCACTTGTGCAAGCTTTTCCTAATCTTTGACAAGTTAGGAAATGTATAAGGCCTACTCTACACAAGTTTGTATACCCCATCCTCTTCACTAATGATGTTGAAGGGAAGCTCTTTGCATAGTGTGTCCCATTATTCATTGTTGTTACTTTTGGTTTTCTCTGCTTTCTCGGGCTACTAGACTTTGTGGTCAAAAGTTTCCTCTTAAAACTTCACTTCAAACTCCTACTCTATATCTACATTGTTAATAGCCAAGGAAACCACGTTATCACTATGAATGATGATTTCACCTTCCTCATAAGGAAGATGAATTTCTTGCTAGATAGGTGAAGACACGATTCATAACTGAGCCAACCAAGGTCTTCCTAGGATAAGGTTAAACCCTGATATCTCCTCCACCACCAAGAAATTGGTGAGTGTGGGGAATCGCTCCCCTACCATAAAGTCCAAGGAGATAGACCCCTTCACAAAAACCCTTGATCCCTTGAAGGACATGAGAGTTGTGGTTGTCATATGTGGTATTTGCTCAATCAAACCTAGGCACTCAACAATGGTAGATGGGATAACATTAGTTGCAGCACCATCGTCAACATGCACTCGATGCACCTTGTGCTGCCCTACACATATGGTTATAAAAAGAGGATCCCTAATTACTTCACCATTTTGGGAGCTGGTTTTGACTTTTCTATCATGAAACATTAACAATGTTAACTTCTTTTCCCTTAGTGAAAAATGAATCATTACTACATGTATGTATTCCTCATTAGTATGGATGTCCTCACTAATTGGGATAGATGTCAATATTTTGACTAGCAATTCACAATATGTAGGAGAAGTCATGATTAAGTCATACAAGCTCAAGGTTATGTTTTTCTATTTGAGGAATTTCTTGACTTGCTCCATCCAATTAAGGAATCTTTTGTCATTGGTTGTGGGCTTGTTGTCCTAGTTGTATTTTACTTCCTCCATGTGCCTTCAAAATGTGAACTTCATGCTAAGGTTGTTTTTGCTATGGCCTCTCCTCTTTCTTATGGCTTCAAATTTTGGGATCCTCGTATGGTTTGCTCATTGAGCTAGGCTAGGTAGAGAAGGTCATGGGCATAGACAATATGGAAGTGGGCTTTAGTGGATCCACTTCCTTTCTTGCCTTGGTCTACTTATCACCCTTGTTATTACGATTTTGTTTATGCTTCTTTCTCTGCTTGGTTGAGGCTTTTTTGTTGTCATTTGTTGGTTATGAGGAAGAGGTTGTAGCATTGGCCACCACAGGAGATCATGGTATGGTTATGATGTCAGTTAGACTATGGCTGGTTAGCTTATATTAGGTTGGGTCACCTTAATTACAAAAGGCTCCCTTGGAGATGCTTACGATGGTACTCTCACTACAAAAAGGGGGTCTTGAGCTAGTGGAAGTTGAAGAGGCCCTTTCATCAATAGGGGGTACTTGAATCATGAATGGTTCCCTCATTGGTTTCCAATTACCATCGATGTTGAATAGTAATATAACATAGGGGCTATTATTAGTGTTCAATTAGTCCTTATACACCTACATCAACTGATTTTGCAGTCAGATCAAGTTGAGGCATCTATGATTAACTATCCCCTATCTATCATTTTTTGTAGGTCATCCTTAAGCATGAGGCAAAATTCTATATCATGACTATGTAGTTGGTGATAGTGGCAAATGTAGTCTAGCTTAAAGAAACTAGGAAATTGAGGGTTATCCTTTGTTACTCAAGTGGGGTCTTTGGCTATTTTGCATAGCTGCTCATGCTTCTTCTAAGTGGCTTTGATCATTTGCTTATATTATATATGTCCACTCTTCAATAATCGATCCAATACTCTAGATGGCTTTAAAGGTAAACTAGTGTATTTTATCTTTTCCTTCCACCCAAAGTTTGTCCTAGGAGCAGTCGATGCAATGGCCCTCGAGGTTAGTGATGAACTATTTCAATTGTTAGCAACTGCTTTGGGTGGGTTGGCCTTTGGTCCTTGGTTAGTACTTTTGGTCTCTTTAGTTATTATTACTACAACCACATTATTTTGTTTACCCCTCTCTTTATCCCTTCACATGTGTTGATTTTTTTATGTCATGTAAGCAAGGTTATGGCTAGCTTCTACAACATCCTCTATGTTTTCAGTTTGGGAGAACACTTGATAAAGAAACAAGAAGTTAAGGTAATACAGCTTAGACTTGATTAAGTCATTAACCATTTCCTTGAAAATAGCCAAAGGATGGGTTTCATCTATAAGCTCTAGTATCTTGTTAAAAAGACCATTCCATCATTAGATGAACTTTTGCACTGATTCAAGGGGTCCTTAATTGACCTTCATCAATTGATCAAGTGTAGTGTCAGGCTTCAAACTATACTTGAAGTTCTTAATGAACTTCACTATCAAGTCTTCAAGAAAGGATATAGATCCCCTCAATAAGTCATGGTAGTAGTCAAACACTTTCCTTGTCAAATACATAGGGAAGATCCTCATTATGATGTGTGGCCATGGTTGCAACAATAAGCACTCAGAGCAAAAACAAATAAGGTGGGTATTGGGATCACATTCTCCATTGTACTTATTAAATTCAAGGATGGGAACACCAAGAGGAATCATGAAGGTTAGGACCATAGAACTAATGGGATCATCCTAGTAAAAGTTCATAATCTTAATGCTTTGAGATGTAGAGGCTTTAAGCCTCTTAAACTTCTCTGTTAGGTCCTAGATCATTTGAAAGGCCTTATGGTGCCTCTATCAGCTGCAAGGTTTGCACAAATGGGGGTGGCATTTTTTGGGAGGCATGTGCCCTTGCTATCAATTTTTGCACAAAGGGGAGAGGTTGCATTATAATTGTAATCAACGAACCAAACAAGGAGAAAGATGTTTGTGGTAGTATCTATGACACAAATGGAACAAAGGGGGTATGTGACCCCTAGGTTGTTTGAATTCCCATGGTGGATCCCACTTGGTTGGTCAATGGATTTGTGGTGGTGAAAACCATCATTGATGGCTGCACAGATCAAGGCTATGGGGCAAATGACATGGAGAAATGAAATGTGGTGGGTTGCGGCACAGATTGTGTTTGATACATAGTGATACCTGATGTGGGATCAAACATGGTCATGTAGGGTAGGGATGAAGGTGGTGGAACATGCTCTATGAAAGAGACAAAGGAGGTGGAGATCAAACTAATTTTGTTAGGGGTGCTTTGTTGTAAAGGTGCACCCAAGACATTTTCAAACTCAGATATAATCCTAAAGTCATCCTCCTTCTTCTCTGGCTACCCATTCAAGGTAGCCTTTTTATCCTCTTCATCCATCTCTATTAGGTAGGCTAAGATGCTAACGTAGATGTCAATAAGGGGTATTTGAACATAAGGGGAGGCAATATGCTCCTCTTACCATTGTAATGGATAACTTCAAATTCCCTCTTGGCTTCTACTTCCATTCGCGGAATCAACATGTCAACCTAGATCTTCGCATAAATGAAGTTGTAGTGTTTTTCATTTATGATTGAGAATTTAGGATTCTTTTTCCTCAATCTCAAAGACTGTCAGAATTCAATGATGGCTAGGTCCTTACGATTTTATACCCTCATGGCCTACTGGTTGGATCCATTGTTAGTGTAGATGAATGGGAACTTGGTCAACTACTGAAAAGACACGCCTATGATGCTAAAAAAGGCTTGGGACAAGTTATAAAAGATGGGAAAAAGGAGTAATTCTAGTAAGTGGAATTTTAAAATGACTAAAAGAACCAAAAATGACTAGAAATAGGCTACTTACTATAAATAGTAAGTGGGAATTAAGGGAGGTACACTTCCTTACTAAAAATGAAAAGCTAGAAATATGGTTCCAGACTTCACCCACAATGGGCTACCTAGTTGCAACTATGCTAGATGCAATAAGGGGAAAGGAAGAGGGGTGAAATTAGTAATATCTCACATCTTCCTTGCCAATTTTGGTATAGGAACATTGGAAACCAAAGTCAAAATTTGGTGTTTTCCACTAGAAAATTGTTTTGGCAAGTTGCTAATTTTCTAAGCTAGGAAGGGGGATGGAAGTTTGGTTAACTTCCAGAAGCCTGGTGGCTTCCAGAAGGGTTGAAACCACCAACATTGAAAACTAAAAGAATTTTGGTAGCCAAGGGGAGGAAGAAAATGCACCACAAGATCAATGCTAGCTTTGGAATTTCACAGTAACTACTGTAAAAATTTCAAAATCCAAACACCTACCACTCCCATTCTAGGTTTTGGGAGCATAGGGGAATAGACTACAATGTTGATTATAACCCAGATTTAAAGGTTTTGGCTACAAAATGGAGATTACAACTTCAAGATCAATGTTGGCTATGAGAAAGCAGATTTTGACAAAGAAATTGAGTGGATGGCCTCCTTCTCGCACCAGAAAACTATAGCAACTAAAAAATTTAACTGCTAAAAAACCAAAAATCTAAATGTAATAGTTATAACCTTGAATCCCTAGAGCCTTCAAAAAATGGAATTCAGGATGCCCTAGATAGTCTAGTAGATTACCCAAGGACTTATGAAATGTAAATCAAAAAACTAGAAAGAAAATGCAAGTTGCACATAAAACCAAAATCTTAAGACTTTATTAAAAATAAAGAATGAATTTGGGAGATGTGTACAATAATTTCCCATGGAAGAGCAAATGGGATTCACTTGGATAGGTGTTCAGAGTCCATTAAAGCTAATATAATTCACTTCAAGATCTAGATGCTCATCCACTCTCAATGCTATTGAACCTCCTCTACTACTGTTCCAAATCTACAATGTTGGCTACTACTAGGAATGAGAAAAGTGTAGGATTTGGGTTGCTAGAGTGCTCTACGCTGGGAGTTGGAGATCCCATGGGTTCACCATAGAAACCCAAAAACTCATAAATCTCAAGGGGGGTAATGAGGGATCACAAGGCTACAATGGTTCCACACTAAGGAGGGTCTAAGGAGCTACACTTTCGCTAGTGTTCAAAAGCTCTTAGATGCTATAATTGCCAAATGCTCAAAAATGCCAGAGTGTGGAACTTGATAATGGTGTTTAAGGTTGATTTTTATAGGTTTTTGGTTGTGGATTAGGTTGAAAAATGGTTATAATTTGGCTGACATATTGGCTGCAAATTGTTACAAATTTCTATCACATACAAATGAGATGGATGCCCAATTTGGGGGGTTACTATGTATGGAAAGTGCCAAACCCCTGTGGACATCTACATTGGAGGCAAATCTTCTATGCTAGGCCTTCTATCATCCTCGCTAGAGTGCATGGTCCATGTTGAAGTCCATGGAATGTTGAATCTGGTGCATGTGGCTTCTACGTTGGGGGCATGTAGTCTCCATGCTAGGGATGAAGTTTCCATGCTAAGCATAGATGCCACCACATCCTTCCATGCTCAATTTTTCCCTTCCATGCTGGGAGTAGGTGATCCACACCACNCCCCCCCCCCCCCCCCCCCCCCCCCCCCCAACACTTAAAATAGGTGAGATCTACCCCCTCCCCTTCTACAGGTGTTTCCAGCATAGAAATGTATATACCATCATAAAACTTGTCAAATTACCATTTTTGGCATTCCAAAGAGCATTTTTGACTTCCCCCACCCTACTCCAAGCCCAAATATAGATAGTACATGATTTTTTCCACCTGGGGGATGAGGCTTTGATCACTTATGAGGCATTTTTCAAATCCAAAAGTATGAAATACATGAGATTACTCCTCATGGGTTGCAACCTTCACATTTACAATGAATTTTTGCCTCGAATTTCATGGGGTGAAAGCTAGATGATGAAAAATGATTACAACATGCAAATTTTTTGGGGTGTTTCACATAGTCCCTACCATAAAGTACTCAAACCTTCTAGAAGGGAGCAATTGCTTGGAGTTTAAGGCTATCAAAAGGAAGAGCATCATCTGGAAGGTTGAAGATCATCTGAAATGCATTTAGACCTTCTAGTAGTTAATAATTACTTAGAGTTTATGGCTTCTTGAAGGAAAAGGATCATTTGGTAGCAAGGTTTAGGTAAACTGTGAGGAAGTGCAACTAACATCCTTTCAGAGTCCCTCCCAGAAGACATTCAAACCTTCTAGTAGGGAATAATTGCTCCAAGTTTGTGGCTTTTGGAAGGTAGAATTTCATCTGGTAGCAAAGTATAGGTAAACTACAAGGCACTACAACTACCACCCTCCCATAGTCCCAACTGGAAGGCATTCAAATGTTCTAGAAGGGGCCAATCACTTGGAGTTTAAGGTAACCAGAAGGTAAAGGATCATCCAAAAGGCATTGAAACCTTCTAATAGAGAATAATTGCATGCTAATTATAGCTTCTGAAGGGCAGAGGATCATCTAGTTGCAAGGTCTAGGTAAACTACAAGTATGACCAGCATCCTTCAACAATTCCTACCGAAAAGTAGTTAGGCCTTCTAGTAGTTAATAATTGCTTATATTTTAAAGCTTCTAAAAGGTAGAGGGTCATCTAGTAGTAAGGTCTACATAAACTACAAGGAACTCCGACTAGCATCCTCCCATAATTCTTTCTGAAAGACATTCAAACCTTTTGATAGGGAATAAGTGCTCCAGGTTTGTGGCTTCTAGAAGACAAAAGATCATCTGGTAGCAAAGTCTAGGTAAAGTGCAAGGCACTGCAACTAGCAACCTCCTATAGTCCTAACCAAAAGGCATTCAAATCTTTTGGAAGAAAATAATTGCTTTGAGTTTGAAGCTACCGAAAGGCAAAGGATTATCTGGGAAGCAGAAGATCATCCGAAATGTATTTAGGCCTTTTGGTAAGGAATAATTGCTTGGAGATTATGGCTTCTAGAAGGTAGAGGATCATCCATCAATAAGTTCTAGGTAAACTATGAGGAAGTATGACTAACATCCTCCTATAGTTCCTACCAGAAGGCACTCAAACCTTCTAATACTTAATAATTTCTTAGAGTTTGAAGCTTCTAGAAGGTAGAGGATCATCCATCAATAAGGTCTAGGTAAACTATGAGCAAGTATGACTAACATCCTCCTGCAGTTCCTATCAAAAGGCACTCAAACCTTCCAATACTTAATAATTTCTTGGAGTTTGAAGCTTCTAGAAAGTAGAGGGTTATTTGGGATCAAGATCTAGGTAAACTATGAGGAAGTGTGACTAGAACCCTCCTACAATCCATTCTAAAAGGCATTCAAACCTTCTAATAGGAAATAATCACTTAAAGCTTATGGCTTCCAGAGGGTAGAAGGTCATTTGGTAGTAAATTCTAGGTAAACTATGAGACAATGCCACTAGCACCCTCCCGTAGTCCTAACTGGTAGGTATTTAAACCTTCTAAAAGAGAACAATTGTTGGAGCTTGAGGCTACTAGAAGGCAAAGGATCATCTAGAAGGTAGAAGATCATCTAGAAAGTATTCAAACCTTCTAGTAGGGAATAATTACTTGGAGTTTGTGGCTTTCAGAAGGTAGAGGATCATCTGGAAGTAAGATATAGGTAAACTACAAGGAAGTGAAGACTAGCACCCTTTGGAAGGAAAAGGGTCATCCAAAAGATGTTCAAACATTTCAGTAGGAAATAAATGCTTAGAGTTTCAAACCTACTTGTAGCCTCTCGTACTTCATCTAAACCCAACTTTTGAAATGTTTCATGCCTTCTAGTAGGCCAAAATTACCATAAGTTTTCATCTTTCGAATGACCATTGTGACTTCTAGTGTCAATGAGAGGTAATGCTATGGTTTAAGTTACATTAAGATAAATGTTCAAATCTAATGTAACACAATGTTTAAAAGAAGATCTAACATTAAAGCATAAATGAAAATCACATACTCTACTTAACATTAAAACTGAAAAATTTTATGATTCCTAATGTCCTTATTACATTTCCAAGTTATCATACTTAACCTTCATCTAATGACTATTCATAACTTTTCCAATTAAATATTAAGTTTACAACACAAGTGATGGTATCCCAAGAGATTTTTTTACCTCAAGTGGTAATTTTTATCTTGGCTATTTTTTCATATCAGTAATAACCTTAATTTCTAGTTCTTATATAACCTATTGTACCTATATGAAATACATGTAAGAAAAAGCTGGTGCTCTTGCAACAGATAACCATAAATCTTAAGCCTCTTGCAATAAATCACAGGTAACATGAGGCTAAAGCTACACCCATTAGATTAGTTGAATTCGATTTATCAAACATGAAAACTAATGAATCACATTTTTTCCTAACTCCGATATTGAAGTCTTAATATCAAGTACGTGATATCCCCAAGATGTGATGTCATATATCTGATATCCCATGGTATGCGCTGGCCTATAAGTATAGCACTTGGACATACAATTTCTATATAGTTCTTTTCATAGCATAACAGAGCTCTTGTAGTTTCTTTTCTCTAGAGTTAAAATAGTTTTCAAAGTTCCCACAACAAAAATCATTGAGTGTACAGATCTTTATTTGAGCACTATTGTACCTAAGCATAGTAATGTGCATGACAATAAAGATGAGCTTTCTAATCAAACCTTTCAGCACCTTGGCTAGCTCAAATATTTTATTCATGCATTTAATGTTTTGTGCAATTTTATTTAATACTATCAAATAATTAAGCTAAAGTGAGGTAGATAGATTAAATAGTAGTTAATTAAGTACATAAGTATGACCGCTTCAAGCATGCATATGACTCTTAGTAATCCCAGCAACACTTATTATTTGGTAACCCAATAGTGTTATACGTGTTATTAATTAGCAACTAGATTAGTTAAATTGGTTAATAAATTAAGTTTCAACTTATTATTAATTGTAGACAAATAAAATATAAAATACTAAAAATCATATGCCTTAATTACACTTAACCATATAATTAAGCTCCAAAAGTGTAGTTGAGAAGAGAATGATTTTCACAATTAGATTTCACGTCTTAGAAACAGTGTACTTAAGAACTTAAGATTTGTAGAATTCGATTGGATCATGCGTGAATGCTTGTGATTCGTATGGTTGGGCATAGGGGTACTTCACTACTCATCATTGGCACCATTGCTAGGGATATTTAGTTGTTACATGCACTATCTAGGACTTACTAAAAATTTATTCAAGATCATTAAAATGAACTCTAAAGTCCTATCATACATTAAAATAACTACAACAATTTTAAAAAGCAGACTACATTTTTTGTCCTCTAACACAAGATGTCTTCTTCTCACAGGAGTGATTCTCTACCCAAGTCTAACAAAGTAAGTTAGTAAGTGCCCCAACAATACCAAGTGATATAAGATCATCCTAATGAATATCTACCCAATTTCACCTTTGTCCTACACCAGGATGAACTACTATAGTGGCGAGACATTGACAACAACATCGTATTGCCACCCAATTGATCCATTCCTATGATGATCCAACAAACTCTTATGCAATTGGGCCTCCAAGGACTTCATGTTGAGTACATTGTGCAGGATAGTGATGCCGGCGATTATCATCCCACTAAGGCACAACATCTAAGGAATCAACAGCTAGAATAGTGCTATGAATCTATGAAGGGGAAGTGGTTCAATGATTTTCCATACCTACCATAATAAAATGATGGTCGATAACCCTTTTCTAGGGGTTTTCCATTCAACAAAACTCCTCTCTTTAACTTTGGTGAAAGAGGTTAAAACCAAAACCTACAATCCATGATCCACAATCCTAGTTCTAACAAGAATGAATCCAATGAAAAAGGGGGATCGAAGAAGGAGAGTCATGGCAAGGATGTAGACAAGCAACAAGATTGTGGCTATGACTGCCAAAGAGGGGGTGGTAGGCACTGTGGGGATGCTAGTTCTCCTTCTCTTCACCTTTTTTGTCATCTTCCTCTTCTAAATCGAAATGCAATTGTAGGGGATGCAATCATGATGGAGGTGACTAACAGGACCGTGAGGATCATAGTGATCACTAACCAAGTCAAGATCTAAGGTGTAGGCATATGAGAGAGACCCATCACCATGAACAAAGGGGTAGCAGAGGGCATCATGGGCACTAGAATCATGGCCTCGATAAGCCTTTTCTTACTACATGGAGTATGCTAAACATTGTAGAAGCAGTGAAGATTCCTACAAGGCATATTAAGGATAGTCAAATCAAGAGGCTATACATGAACAATATCCCTAGGTTCAAAGGGGGATATAACTTAGATCTGCATAATCATCTTCAATCTTTCCACGATGCCTGTGCTTTGCAAAATATAAAAAATGACTAGCAAAAGCTTAAGTTATTTTCTAAGATACTCATTAAAGAAGCAAAAAGTTGGTAGTGGTCCATAGAATTGGAATCCATCAGATGATAGAGTACGATGGTCAAATTGTTCAATGGCAAATATCATATGTACGTCTAGGTGTCCAATTTGAAAAGGTAAATATAAGGATGAAAACAAGGGACACCTAAACCCTTGGATGCCACCATGAACTAATACTATTCCTTGTTGCACAAATGTCCTAGCCATGGTTATTCTCAACTAGAGCAACTTTGCCACATTGTAGATGGGCTCCCACTAGAAACAAGAAGAATTTCTAGCATCTATGCCCAAGGGTGATTGTCAAAAGTAAGAACTCATCAGATTCAATAGTTGATTGAGTAGATAGCAAAAAAATAAGAAGAGTTAAGGAAATGTGAAAGTATAGAAGAATATGACCATAATCCTTCCATTTACAAGAAGGAGGTTCAATTTTGTGATAGTGAGGAGGAATCATCACTTGATAAGATGGCGAACCATAAGACCTTGCCGATTCAAAAATGCACCTCTAAAATTTTGGCTAAGGTAGATTAGTTATGGGACTTTATGGATAGCCAATTTCAAGCTATCCTAAAAATTGCTGAAGAGTCTAAAGAACAAGGTAATGATCGTGATTGCAATAGGCAAAAGAAAGCTAAACATGCCAATCAATAGGGTAAGGGCAAGATTGTTGCAATAGAGGAAGTTGCGAAAATTGAATCACATGATGATGGTGGATGTGACATTTGCCAACATGAACATCCTAAAGGATGTTACCCCTATCATTTTATACTTACAAAAGTCTGGGATGTATACTTTGAATCCATGACTAGCAAGAAGGAAAACACCCAAAAGATTGCCTAATCCTCAAGGTAATGCCAAGTAGTTCCATCAACAACAATAGTATTATCCAAGTCGAACTCCATTGTAACCATATGAGTAGTATCAACAGTGGAAGCAATCATAGTCATGGGTGCTACCACTACTAAGGCAAAAATATCCTTATAGACAGCCTAATCCATATGGGTATTATGTGCAGTAACCCTTATCTTCATGTGACTCTTCCAGCCACGTTTCTACTTTCCAACCTCACTATTACCCTCTCAAATATTATTAAACTCATTCTCCTCATTCAAGGAGGGATGCCACTTTTCATCCTTATCCTTCTCCTATTCCTACATCTGTTCTTCCATCCTCAACATAGCTACCACCTACTCTATTTATGCAGGGTGAACTTCTAGTCCAACTGCAATAATGCAATGCTACCAAGGTCATTAATCTACAACTGGTTTATCAACTAGATGGTCTAGATAATATATCATAAAAAATCATTTTTTCTTATCCAATAGTCCACCTAAGCCCTCACATACACATACAGTTAGCAACCTACTTCTCTCTCTCTATATATATCTAATTCCTTCAAGTTCCTTCAAACGAAATACCATCCAAAATCCATACTATTATGCTTACTCATGCCATATCTAATTGGATCTGGGCTAGCAACCTTTCCAGGAAAATTAGCCAATCTTGGGAGTCCTCTTATTTATTTGTATATTTCTAGGAATGAACAATGTAAAGCTCTTCTTGATTCAAGTTCTGGTGTGAATTTGATTTCTCATGAGATGTATACTACTTGGAACGTGCTGCCCCTCAAGAAGAACAATATTCTATTAGAATTGACAAGCTAGTCCATTACTATTTCATTGGGACTAGTGGAAGACATTATAACCATTGTCTATAAGTGGTACTATTGATTTCCTAGTAATCAATATTGAGAACTATAAAGGGGATTTTTCAATAATCATGAGAAGGACATGGCTAAGCATTGTTGATGCAAAAATGGGCATCAAAGATCTTTCCCTAGAAATATCTAAGGAAAATTCATTTAGAAAGATTAAGAAGAAGCAAGTTCCATGCATCATGTACAGCGATACAAGGTGCAATTATGTGTAAAAACTCTAGTCCATGAAATGAGCATCTATTTCCACATGCAAGTAATGTGCACCTAAAGCAAATATTGAAAGGTGTCTATACACAGCAATCATAAAATAAAAGGGCACCTAGTGACTGACTGCTGATTCTAAAAGCAACACACTATGCATGGAACCTACTGAGAGCTTAACATGCACTTATGTCATAGGCATGGATGAACTAGGGCAAGTTCATCACCAAATCTTTAATAATGCAAATGATGATATCTATTGGAGAGAGTTGGAAATTCTTGAAAATTTTAAGCAACAACACCTTGAGTTAAAAACTATACCTACCAGCATGGAATATGCATTCTTAAAAAATGGAAAGCTAGTAGTAATCAATGCAAATCTTGCTCCAGAACAAAAATAGATGTTGTTGACTATGGTTGAAAAATGGTTACCTTGAACTCACAAAGATTGATCCTAGGATATGCTAACATCATATCTACACTGACTAGGCCATGAAGCTCAAAAGGTAGCCAAAGAGGTGATTGAACCACAAATTGAAGTAGATTATCAAGGAGGAAATTAGACAACTCCTAAAGGTGGGGTTTATCTATCCCATTGTGAATAGTGAATGGATTAGTCCACTCATGATTGGGCCAAAGAAAGGTGGCAAGTGGCAAGTCTATATCAATTTTTGGCTATTGAATATGGCAACATTCAAGGACCATTTTCCATTACCATTCGTTGATTAGATGTTAGACATCATATTTGGGCATTAATATTATAGTTTTCTAGATGGTTATAGTGGTTATAACCAAATCCAGATTGTGCTAGAGGACCAGCTCAAAACAACATTCACGAGTCCCTGGGGAACCTTTGCATATCACAAGATGCTTTTTGATTTATGTAATGCTTCTACTACATTCCAATGCCTGGTCTTAAGCATCTTTTAGTAGTAGATCAGTAGTAGAGTGAAATTATTTAAGGATGAATTCTCCACTTATGGCACTACATTTGAGCAAGCCTTGGACCTCCTTGAGCAAGTACTAAAAATATGTGTGAAAACAAATCTGCAACTCAATTAGCAAAAGAGTCATCTCATAATCCAAGGCATTGTATTGTAACACTGAATCTCATAAGAAGGAATTGAGATCAACCCTAAAAAAATAAGGATCATCCAAAGAATTACTCATCAACCAAAAACTATAAAAGATGTCTGATCATTCCTTAGACACACTAGCTACTATGGATGATTCATAAAGAATTTCTCTACGATCACAAAATCATTGGTTGAGCTAACAAAGAAAGATACTCCATTTGTCTAGACTAAGGAATGTGAAAAAGCATTCTAAGAATTGAAGGAGAAACTTGTAGAAACTTCAATTCTATAGGCACTTCACTAGTTTAGACCATATCATATTATGACATATGCATCTAATTACACCTTGGGACCTATGCTTACACAGTTGGACAATAAGAAACCACCATATTACATTAACTACATAAGCCGAAGCATTGTGGGTGCACAATTGAACTACACCACCACAAAAAAAGAATTAATCATAGTGGTGCTTGCTCTAGTAAATTTTAGGCATTATGTGCTTGATTACAAAGTGTTTGTGCACATAGACTACAATGTCATTCTCTTCCTCATGAACAAGCCAATGGTAAGCCCTTGTGTTATACTGTGGCTAGTGATCTTACAAGAATTTGATCTTATGATGGTAGATGGAAAAAAAACTGAGAATGTGATCGCTGACCACTTATCTTGGTTGTGATGGAACAACAAAGAGAAAGAAAGCCCACTATCTAATTTATTTCCTGATGAACTCCTCTTTGTTGAGGCTATAACTAAATAATTTCCCACTAAGCCTAAATGGTACAGTGGCATTCTCACCTATCTTCTCACTCAAGAGATGCCATAAGGGTTGGATCATCAAAAGAAACAATAGTTTCTACTAGGTAAAATGCTTCATGAAGATCAATGGACACCTCTACAAGGTGTGCGTCGGTGGCCTAGTTCGTTGGTGTGTCCTTGATGCTGATCAACTACGTGTTCTCTATGATGCTCATGAGAGTCCTTGTTGGGGCCATTATGCTAGGAGACGCATGGCCATTAAAATCCTGATGGTAAGGTACTATTGGCTAACAATTTTCAAGGATGCTCACCAATTTATCCACTCTTGTGAATGCTACCAATGAGATGGTGGAATGACTACTTGAATGGAGGAACATCAACAGTGGATTCAACCATTAGAACCCTTCAACATTTAGGGCATTAATTTTATGGGTCCCATCACACCCATGTCAAATGAAAAGAAGTACATCATAGTTGTTGTTGACTATTGTATGAAATGGGTAGAACCAGTAGCCATCACTAGCTATACATCTTCTACTACTACTCAGTTTGTACAATAGCACGTTATAAATAGGTTTGGTGTGCCATGTGCATTAATTTCTAATAATGGAACCCACCTTACAGGTACTACCTTTTAGAAGCTTATGCAATATTTGGAGGTTGATCATAAACTAACAACACCCTACCACCTCAAGCCAATGGTCAAGCTCAGGTTACAAATAGGGAAATCACAAAGATCCTAACAAGAACTATTAGCAAATATAGGAAAGACTAGAGCACAAAACTCAATGATGTCCTCTAGGCCTACCACTCAACATGGAAACTCTCTATAGGCTATTCTCCCTATGTGCTGGTATATAGAAAATTACCAACACTTTCGATTTAATCTGAGCTCCATACACTTTCAATAGCCTGTGACCTTGACCTTGATTTGAGTCTAGCACAAAGAGAAAAATTAATGGACCTTAACTTGCTAGACAAAAACTGATTGGTGGCCCTATCATCTAACGAGTTGCACAAGGCATTCAACAAAAAATCCATGACCTTAGAATCAGGAAAGTCAAATTTGAACTAGGAGATAAGGTCCTCTACTGGAACCCCACATACATACCCCAATGAACTAAGTTTTAGACATTGTGGGAAGGACCTTATATCATTTATGAAAATTTTCTTTCTAATGCCATGTTGATCTACAAACCTAAGAGCCTAAATAAGAAACAGTTGGTCAACATACAATAAGTCCAACTTTTCCATGAGCCTAAGCAAGCTAGTGTAATAAACGCCTCATTGGATGAACAACCACACTCAATTTTTTGGATCTCCTCCTTTCAACTTAGTTGTGGGAGAGATGGCCATCCATGCTAACTATATAAGTAGCTCCTTAGTTTTTCATCTTTTGTTTTACATCTTGTTACTTACATAACTTTTTTTTTATACATTCTTTATCTTACACCTTTTTGTTTTTATGTTATTAATTTTTCAAAATTTTTTGTTTTACAACATCATTAGTATATTTTATTTTTCTTAAATATTTTACAATTTCTTGTATATTTTCTTTTATTTGGATGTGATTTTCTAATTTTTTTTTAATAAAAATGTGCCTTATTGCCAACTAGGTATAGTATGGTTTGTTGATGTGGGCATGTGCTATCTGGTTATTTGATTGTTGGTGTCTAGATTCTAGCTTTGAATTTTGTTACTAATAACTAGGACATGGTTTCTTTTTCATGA